>CAJUYH010006996.1:0-18635 GCA_910591685.1 Galerucella tenella
CATAATGTTGAAGATTTCATCTTTAAACAAAGGTCTAGGAAGTATGCCATTACAACATTTTCTGAGAAAGAACTCGTATTTTTACTCATGCGATAATCCATAAAACGTCTGTGTGCATTTTCGTACTTTTCTCTTGATTTCTTTGGCAATAATTCTAATGAAGCAGTATTCACTGCCTCAACCAGCTCTGGAGGAGTCCCAGGAATGGAAATTTCATCATCACTTATCATTTTACTTTCGAGAACACCAGCAATTAAATTTATAAGCGTCAAGTTTGACAATTCAACCTCAATACGTTTCCACAGTAACCCAAGTAATTTTATTAGGAATTTCAAAGCACCATTTATTTGGGAATAAAATTATCGCGTTTTTTTTTCAAATCAATCAATATCTGTCGAATTTTAAACGATTTGCGGAAAAATAGTATGTTTACCTCGTAGGAAAAGCCACATTCCTGGACTCTGTGTTGCTAAGTCTCGGCTTACGCCTCGACTTAGCAATCTTCACAGTCGTCCAGGAATGTTAAGCTTTTCCTACCCGGTAAACAATGTACTATTGTCACAAATTTTGAAATACATTATTCGTCACCAATTGCATAAAATTTTACTTTATGCAACTAGTTACAAAAAGTAAGACGTTTGATAATGTCAATCAGTTTTAAAAAGTGTCACTTTATATGTCAAAATTAGAAAAAATAGATTTACTTCACAAAATGGCATAGTAATTCAATAAGAAACTTAGCGTAGCCAGCTGGATAAATATTCCAGGCCAGGCCAAAGTCAGACAAAAAGGTTGAAGCTCCAAAAAGCTGATCTCAGAGTATCCACATTAAAAAATCAAGTCTTCATGTAAATAAATCTGTACCAACGAAAATAATTATTCAGTTAAAACAATCAATCTGTATATTTACAAATGAAATCCATTGCCCTCTTTTTCGGAACACTTTGTATAATTATTCGCGAAAGCGATAAATAATAACAAATATAATATACAATACAGCTTGCCGCTTTTACATGTCTAGGCGGTTATTAGCTTTAGCACACCTAGCAATTAACATTTTAGGTACAATGTAGGCATTGAAATTTCTAGCACAACTAACTGCCTTCTTATTTTAAATGTTTAAATAATTATATCAGCAGATTGTTATAATATCCTTCGGCTGTGGCGCAGAAGGATTATCAGAAATTGTAAAAAATCCCAATCATTGGTTATGGATCATTTATTTTTTAAATAATTTGGGTAGAAAGAAAATGAAAATGCAAATGATAGAAATAGGAATTTTTTTTTGAAATGAAGATGACATATTAGCTTGTTTTGTAGGCAGTGAACAAAAAATTGTGTCGCGGGACACACTTTTAAGCAATAATCAAATTTTTTGAATCAATAAATAAATACAGATATTAATATATGAATTTATTTTACTCTGGATGGAACTTCATTTAAGAAAAATATACATTATGTTGATTGACACAAAGTACATATTAAAGTTCTGAAAAGAAGAAAATTCAAAGAGTCAATAATACCTATAGTCAAAGATTACAGAATAAAAATATAAGATGTTTCACTCCAGGGCGGTTTGATTCAAGTTGCTGTCCCAAACGGACGCCGCTCTCATAAATTATGTTTACGACTCGCTTTTGTTGTCAATAACAAGACCGGTAGATACCAGAGAAGTTCGAAAAACTTATTTTATTTTAAACTATACAGGGGTAATTAGAAAAATATATATCTGAATTAATAGGATTCTTTATCACAAAGGTTTATTTTTAAATGTTAATTATTTAGAAAAATGTTCGGGATATGAATTTGAAAAGGTAAGTGAAAAATAAACTCGAATTTTTAAAATGAATCAATTTACGGTTTTTATCCAGCATCTTAGTAATTTTGTGATACTTATAGATAATCTAGCAGATATTTATCACAAATTCAATTAAATATACTCATTAGCCATCAAAATAATGGGGCTGAATCTTAAATTCTGATCTTTAAATAACGCGTATTTTTTGGATTGACAAGGTTAAAACAGTAAAAAAAGAAGCGGCTACAGGATACCTTTATTAAAAATTTTTATAAATGTTGTAAAATACTAAGTTTGGAATTAGGTTTATGTGTTAAATTTAATTTATTGTCTCTCAAATCTTTCAATATACTTTGGAGAGGAAAATATATACGGACTCTGGTATAGAGACTTTATTCATTTATTTATTTATTTATTCACGGGTAACACCCAGTATTTTATAAAAACAAGGACAAAATAGATCAAACGTGTGAAATAAAATTTAAGCTTTATATAAATAAAAACAAGTATGACAAGTAACTCAGTGAACAGTAACAACAAAAATTAATAGTCACAATACAATATTAAAATACCATTTTAAAATAATGCAATCCCAATCCTATACTAAGATTTCATATCTCGTAGGAATTGCCTAAGAGAGTAAGTACCCGGATATGTTGAAAAAATCCAGATCCAACCTGTTTGCACTGGATAAAATTCTGCTTATTGCAGCAAACCTCCCATAATTACATCTATGTAATGGAGACTTGCATAATATTAAAAAAGAATGATCAAAAGAAAATTTAGTAAATTCTTTTAAAAGGAACTGACCAATTCCACTTTGGTTAGCTATAGAATTGAATTTTTGTGTTTTCCCGTTCCGTATAATATGCCAAATTAAATGCAAGTAAGGACGTAGGGACGTACTGTACCATCCAAGTCACCAGCGGCATCGGTGAAGCATCTTATATTTTTATTCTGTAATCTTTGCTATAGTTGACTCTTCAATTTACAGAAAGCTGGGACTATATCATATAACTCCAACCATCCCATGTCACATAAGTTATCCGCATGTAATTCAATGATTACTGCGGGCGTAGAAAAAGTATAGTAAGCACCTGGTGTCAAAAATATCTTTAGTCACTCGTTCCGCTTCACTCCACTCGTGACACTGGGTACTTAATATACTATTGAAAATGCTACTATTGTCATTGTTAGAATTTTCTTGGTAGACCGTTCACTATAATGAGTAATAAATAGTTGATTTTAATAGGGTATATTATCGATAATTACTACTTTCAATCAGTTTCTAGTAGTAGAAAATCGATGGAATCTATTACGACTTATTATAAAATTATTTCACCTATAATTCTAATCTGAGCTTTAACGGATGACTGTTTTTATAATCGGAAACAATTATGAGATGGAGAAAACTGATATCATTATTAAAATGGTCTTCATACCATTTTTGTACAATTTAATATCTTTTTTTTTTCTATAATACAAAGTTAAAAACTGAAAAGATATAGAAGTGGAAAGTGGAAAGTTGTTTTATTTTATAGTCTATATATTTTTCTACAGGAAGTTAAAATATATATAAGTTAATTTTCATCATTTTCTTAGTCCTTCTGAGCAGTATTCATAAGTATTGTTTATCCTCCATTAATTTTTTTTTGCGCAAGTCATGAAATAACCCAATACACACTTTAAGAGGTTCTCTACTACTCAATTTGAAAGAAAATCCAAAAATCAAGGGGTTAAATGCCATTTTATTGCAAAGCAATCGAAATATCAAAAAATGCAGCAACAAGATATACACTGAAGGCTGAAATAAAGGAGTACATTTTTGTGCTCACCCATTTTGGACACGCCTCGCTCATCCACACACACACACACGGTTTTTTTTTTGTATGCTTGTGAGTGCGCATGTGTCCACAGGCACCCACTTGCATGGTTTTTGTGTTGTTTTTTTTTGGTGGGGTTTTTCTTGTTGTTTTGCTTCCTATGGGTGGTCCTCAAGTTGTTTCCTAGGTCTTTTGTGTCTTCTGTAGTTTTCTGCCGTGTAGCTCGTCAGGTCTCTCAGCTCTGTGTTCGGATGAGATCTAAGCTCTTCAAATAGCTTTCTGGCTCTTGCGTCCATTATCTCTAGTACCTTCTGCGGTTTTAGGTCGATGTATATATCTTCGTTTCTTACGTACCAGGGAACGTCCAGAGCCTGCCTGATCGAGATGTTTTGTTGTGCCTGTAATTTTTTCCTATTTATTTCGCTTGTATGTCCCCATGCAACAGATGCGTATGTTAATATCGGTATTATGATGCTCCTTATGAATCGTAACTTTGTCTTCAAGTCCTGCGAAAAGAAAATAAATTGCCCAAAAAACAAAAACAATATTTTCAATTGAAAAATGTACTCCTTTATTTCGACCCACAGTGTATTTCGATAAATTAAAACAAAACATTAGACCCATTGTAGCCACTGGCGAAAAAATCCTTGGAGCTAATAACGAAATAAATAAATTAGATCCACTATGAGCAATAACACTAACTGAAACCATTGACAATTTTATAGTCACTGCTAAAACCAAGTTCTAAGGTCGTGTTTAGGAAACATACGACTGAAACTGAAAGCGATCAGTATTTTCCAATACATCTACAACTTCCTAGTGAAAGTATACACTTGGATATAGATTATACGAGTAGTTAGGCAATTATAACACTGTTGAACATGAATCATATATATCATAATGAGCTCGTCTCACTTTCTCAAAATTTAACTATTTATCATACTTCCTTCTTTGTATATGTGATGACAGATGTATAGAAAACCTCAAATGCATCATAGTTTTTAATATAGCAAGAATTGACTTGAATTAATATTGATAAAAATATGTGTGTTTGAAAAACTGTTCCAATTATTGCCTACTAGCATGTTGTCAATCATTTGCTTTCATGACTCCATATGTTGTAAGGCTCACTAAATCAATTCAGGTGTACATAGCACAAATACGCATAGTATCACACAACGACAGCACATTTAATCCATCCCTTATTGGACCTACAGTACCTACAGTGAATACCTTACTGTGGGATTCCAGTATTTTTTTTTGTGTTTTGGAAGCCGTTGGCTTATTGTATTCTACTCCCACATTTATTTCACCCATCCAGTTATCCCCGTACCTTCGAGTAGACGATATAGGTCCATTGAATGTGTGCTATATACTTTAGGTGGCACATTGGCTTCTCCGAAGATTGTTTGTCTCCTTGAGTCCAGTGCCCCACAGTCAGATAAGATATGGGTTACGGTCTCGGTCTCCATGCCACAAAGTCTGCAGCTGAGGTCCCCATTATATACCTAACCCTATTTTATGCAGGTGATATTTTACCGGGGTATAACCCATTAAATATCCTGTAATAATTCTTAGCTTATTCTTACTGATATTCAGTAGCTCTTCGGCCCGTTTTACACATGTGTCACCTATGAAGGTTTTACTGTGTACCTGCTTTGGAGTGCTCCTCCACTGAAGTCTATGTTGGCTTTGTACCCATTTTTGTATTTGCCCTCGGAGTACTTTCTTTGTGGTCCCAAGAGCTGGTTCTGGTCCAACATATGCTGTTGCTGAACCTCTTCTCGCGAGTTCATCAACTTGTTCATTTCCAGAAATACCGTTAGGTTCCAGCACCCACACTAATCTTACTTCAATGTGGTCTGCTAGTTCATTTAGTTCTTTCTGGCATTCTGTTACCAGTCTGGATGTTACCTTGCGACTGTTTAAAGCTCCAGTATACACAGGATGCACATTCAGTGAATGTTACCCCAATATAGGTACAAACATATCCACAGTAAAAACACTCAGCATCCTAGTTATCAGAGAACACATTTTAAAGTTTACTTTTTATTTTCTTTAGACTCTTCGTTATCTTTTGTGATTGATTCCAAAGACTAGGAGTAATTTTAATGGCGCAATACGCACATTCTTCACTACTACTGAATGTTTTGGAGTAATAGCAGTAGTATCCAGAGTTTAAAATAAGCAGAATGTACCAAATTTTCGATCAATTGAACAAAAAATATCAAGAAAAAAAGATCAAAGTGAAAGTATTTCAAAAAACCAAATGTCACGTGCTTAATGACGTTTTTAAAATATGTCCAATTTCTTATTTGACTTCAAACGTTAATCACTCCGTGATCTATTCAAATTTATTCTAAAAATATCAAATTTATAATTGCATCTTTAATATCTTCTGACCTATTTTAATACAACCATTCTTATTGATAATTCTTTCATAAGTTTCACTGGAGCTAATAGAAATTGAAATCGAATATTAATAATTAATATCATTGACTATATTCTGTTTGAAAAAAAAAGCAACGATAATTAATTTATAATGAAGTTGAACGATCATTTTTCAAAAAATGACTGATGAAACCAGCTTTTTGTCGTGTAAAAAGAGAAGATAAGGCTGGTAAAAGCATAATAAAAATTTGTTACAGATACAGATTACAAGATAATTGGTAAGAATACCGGTTCGGAGAAAGCTATTTAATGAACTGAACAACTCACATTTATATATTATACATGTGAAATTTATCGAAAAATGATGGTAATTATCGAATGTTATATTTTAAGATCCATTAATGTATACACTTAATGAAGGTATCTATGAAGATGTAAAGGGAACCGCAATTGTTAATGGTTCTTTATGAATTAGTTTCAAGATTGAAGGATCAAAGGATGTGAAAATGGGAAAATAATAAAAATTAACAAAATAGATACTGTATCTAGTGACTTTTCAGAGGGTTTCTTCTCCCGTTAGGATCCCTGTTAACTAACCTAACCTGATCTCAACTGGTTGTAGTCACCCAGAAGAGTCTTTGATTGTAGAAGCCCTACTGGAACATTCCAATGGTCAGATCTTCTATTTTCCTGGCTTCACCTATTTCTTCCAATATTACATTGGGACTGATTCCGCAAAAGGGTTCAGGCCCCCAGAAAGGTATTTCAGTCCCATTATTTGCAAGTTCATCTGCTATTTCATTTCCTTTCATTCCAGTGTGTCCTGGAATCCACAGTGAATACTATATTGTTGTTCTCATTGAGTTTGTCTAGGCATTCCCACACCATTTTGGAACTGATTACACAAGAGCTTATAGTGCTATAATGGCTGCTTGACTATCCGACATTATGATAATCCTTTGTCTTCTGTATCCTTTATCAATATGAACTGGCCGCACTTTCTTATGGCGTGGATTTCCGCTTGAGGTTCCTCACGAGCTTTCAGAGTGCTTGGTTCCTGGCCCGAACACTCCTTATTGTAACTGTATATTGAAGGAACTCACTTGCTCCACTCTCTCCAACTATGCGTTTTCTAAATATCTTGGAACTCTTTCTGCAAAATGTATGCATATTTTGTCCCAAAATTAAACTTGCTTTCGTTTCTAACTATCAATTAACAAATACCCACCCAACGTAATAATAATCTCAATTCCGATTGTCATGATCAAAATGATCACAATGATAGGCGGACTATTACTTTAAATTACAGGTTTCTTTTATTCATTTTCTGAGTGGTTGAGTTATCTTCACAACAAGCCTTTTTAATAATTATTATAATTTTCGATATATGGAGTGAATATTTAAATTTTTTCAAACGACCTCCAGCAATTTTACATGCAAATATATTGAGTAAAAAATTGTGAATGGTCTGACTAACTTTCTTCTTTTTCCCATGTTGTAAATAATGGATTTTAACAGTAACAATTACCAAAACGGTTTTATTTACAATAAGATAAAACTTTTCTTGTTTTTTCTCGATTTGTATGATATGTCATGACTCCATCATTTCTCCATCTCTAACCAAGTTTTCTGTTACTCTTGAAGGTCTGCAGGAGGCTTCTGGCTTCGTTATATTAGATAAAAATTTATTTGCAGCTTTCGCAATAGTTGCAGATCTCCATCTGTCATTGTCACTGTAAATTTACGTGCCATTCCATGATCGAATGTCAATAAATGTCAAAACAAACTGGGGAATTTCACCAGTTGATCTGACAACGTCTTAAAGTTTTGCCAACCCGTTGGCTGTAAATTTCCCTGTCTGTTGAGGAAAAATTGTACTTACGGTTGGTAAATTAATATTTACTCTGATAAGCCGGAAAGTAACTGAATATGTTGTTTATTTTAATTCAATAATGAGTTTATTTACATCTTCCCTGTCTCTACTAGTAAATGTTAATTACATCCTCTATAGTTTCATTTTTGTTTATTTTTAAAGTTGGTTTGTTACAGAATCTTTTGGAGCCAATGATGACCATTCCTCAGCCTTTGAAAAGCAAGCAAAAATCATCAAATATGAGGTGAAAATACCTTGTTCTCCAAAGAAAAAAATTGATAGGCTGAACATGGGATCGGATAAAAGACTGCCTCACAGGACACTTAAGGACTTCGTTAAAGGTAGGATAATTTCATTTTAATAATCTTCATATCCATGCTCAAACCACTGTCTCATAAATATAGAAAATATTATTTAATTCCGAATAGAAATATAACATTGAACAAATTACAAACATGACGTCACAGCTGTTAGATTTTAATTTTCCGGTATATAAACAATTGTTATTTATATATATTTTATATTGATGACCAAAAATAAACCATCTAAGGTTGGTCTAAATAAGTTTTTTCGGTGAATAGATTGCAGATTGTTGTTCTGTTATGGTCTAGAAATCCATGGTAGCGTGAGACATGAGTGATGAATGTAATAAAAAAAATTAATGAAAAATTTATGTTATATTTTGGATCTTTTAAATTGACCAAAATATATTCTTAGTAGTAGCTGAATGTGATGAAAATAAGAGCAAATAGTTGTTAAAGTATTTGTTTATATTAGTGAAGCTTTATTTAAAAATGTTATTACACAGAAAAGTATAACGACAAGTGATAAACAATGTGTTAAATCTATCTAAGGATCGAAAACTTCACGTGTCAGTCAGATTTCTTGATTTTAGAATCTTTAGCTTGAGTTATTATCTGCATTTACATAGTTTTCTTCAGTTGCAGGATCACTTTCAACTGTTGTCTTGCAGGTGAACCCAGATTTGTTTCGTTTTCCTCTTTATTATCAAAATCTGAATCAATTCTCTCTTCCAAATCGTGAAGCTTCAAAACATTTATTTTGCTTTTGATTTCCGATTCTTACAATTACTATAATAATGTTTTTTCACTACTAGCTATGAAGTTGACAATTATTGCTTCTTCTGGCCAACAGAGAAGTTGAATTTCTCTATTAGTGATAAATAATATTCATTTTGTAAACCCAGAAGATTGTCTTTAACATATTTGCTGCTTGAAATCACCTATCAAGATGAACTTATTTAAATAAAAACGCCATTGATTTAAAATTCGCGCTCAACCAAAAATGACTGATTACATAATGAGTGCGTTCCTAATCTATGGGTCAGGTGAGGAGCGGGAAGACAGTGTACGTGTCAGTCAGACGACGGGGTATTCAGCTTGAACGATCAGGGCGCTTCTTACCGATTTGATTTTGACATTGAAATGTGCAGGAAAACATGGATCGAGGAATGTTTTTATCTTTGGCTAGTAGTGTCCACAAAACTATCCAATTTATCGTTAGAATACACAATGAGAAAACTACACAAGGGTAGCTTAAGGTAAAGTGGCAGTCTTATGCGGACGATATCGTGCTTATAGCCAAAAGAAGAAGAATAATGGAAGATATGCTAGAGGAGATAGTCATAGAGGGAGGAAAAATGGGGCTAAAAATTTATGAAACTAAAACTAATGAGATTTGGGAACCTGAACCCAAAAAGAAAAAGAAAAATCAACTCTTATGAATTTTAAAAAGTTGAGAAATAAAAATATTTGGGAGTCATGATTAGCAACACCGGAGATAGAAGTGTCGAAATTGAAGAAAAGATACTCACTACATACCACGCCAATAAAAAACTACTCAAAAGTGAAATGTTAAGAAAGCAAACAATATTGAATATATATATGAAACCATAATAAGGCCAATAATGATGTATTCAGCAGAAACAATGACGTTAACAAAAAAGGAGGAGGAAAAACTAAGAATAACTGGAAGGAAGATCAAAAGAACAATAGTGGGACCTGTAAAAATAAATGAAAATGAACATCGAATTAGAACGAATAGTGAAATCTTGGACGTAATGGAAAGCGAAGATATTGTAAAAAGAATAAAAGTACAACGAGTTAAATGGCTAGGGCATGTATGGAGAGAAGGAGCTGAATCAGTAGCTCATAATATCCTGCAGTGGAATCCAGAAGGATGGAGACGCGGCAGACCCAGGTCAAAGTGGCAAAATGAGGTTGAGGCGGACCTTGATAGAGTAGGAGTAACAGATTGGAAAGAGAGAAGAAGGAATAGGAAATTATGGAGAGACATAAGTGAAAGAATTAACGGATTCAGCCAATACTTTTATTTTCTTGTAAAATTTAGGTTAATCAGCTGAAAATATTGCCGAATTATTGGATTAATTAATAAAAAAAAAAGCGAAAATCACTTTCTATTATAAAAAATTTAGAATAACAGACGGAAGATATTGACCTTTGCAGAATCGTGAGAATTTTAACATTTCATTAAAAATTGCCGGTTTTCACAGTAATTTCATTCTCCGCCAAATCTGAATAATTTATGGTAATTTATTTTAAATTGAGAACATGTCCCAGCCTGGAATTCACACAAATGATCTCTTATTATCTTGTCATCATACTCACCGCTTATACATCTTGCCAATTAAAAAAAATTTTTTTTCAATGATATCCAATTAGTCCGTCATGCCTTAAGTACTCTGTACCGGCTCAGGGTAGATTCATCAAATCTGCGTTATTTGACAGACAATTTCCCCTATTATCAGCTTCCCAATCAAGAGCTGCTTTCGTTATTTGCATCGCAGAGGCGACGGATTTTTGGTCACGTGATCAAATAATAATTTGAGCAAATTGCTATTAACGAACGGCCCGACCAATTATACATATAAACCAACTTCTAACCTCCCTTTTGCCTGTCTTTCATTTTAGAGACTACGATTTTTTGGGTCGCGACGCAAAATATCTGACCGTAACGTTACGTTATGTTACGTTGCTTCGTTATGTGCCTTGCTTGCGTGCGTGTGCTCTCTCCTGAGTCTCTCTCTCGTTTACGAAGCAGCGATTCATATACTTCGGCCGGGAATCGAACCCGGGCCACCCGCGTGGAAGGCGAGCATTCTACCACTGAACCACCGATGCTATATTAAAATTCTATGCAAAGCTGGTATTCGCAGTGCTGGTGATCTACTTGAATTTGTTCGGATAAATTTTTACTATTATTTCCATAACTTTTTTTGCGCGATTGATCTTTTTTGTTTATTTACAGCATCGGTTGTCAGGACGGTAGGTTGTGTTTAATGGTCTCTAAGTTTAACACGTCGGTAAGTGATTTACTTATCGTTCAGACGTCGAAAAGTAATAGATGGCATGAAAACAATTTCACCAAAATGCAAAATATATTTTAAACTGATCAAGAAGTATAAATGTCACCTTTGACATTTCGTTCATTCCGAAGAAATTTAAATTATTTCATTCGGAATTTATTTCAATACGATCGCGCAAAAAATGGTATAAGCATCTCGAACGTTAAGGGTAATTACAACGTTTGCATTTAGATTCCTCTCGTAAAATTGGACAAAATGATATGAGGATTAAGGGGTCTAGCACATTTACTTTTCGAAATACAGGGTGTTGAAATTTTGAAAACTTGAATGTTTTAATTCGATAACTTAATAATGGATGGATAAATTGATTTGACATTTGGCAGGTTGTTTTTAAATGTAAAAGGGCATAATATTTTGATAGAAATAGTAGTTTGTGCAACTAGTGTGGATATGATGGCCATATCGCACGAGGACGAAGTTTGAGCACGACGCCGTAGGCGGAGTGCTCAATCGTTCAAGTGCGATATGGACAATCCACACGAGTCGAATAGCATATTTTTTCTACGACCCACTTGAAAAATCTAGAAAATAAAAATTTCTATAAACTGTAATATAACTTCAAATTGAAAATTTAACAATTCAATTTTATGTTTCCACTAATTTTTTTGTGGTAAACGTACAGTTCTTGAATGTCCAATTTGTATAATGCTACGGTTTCCCTTTTTAAATATACGATGCTGTTATAAGTAGATGTTGCCAGTCGGACTCCCTCATGAAGGGTACCGTACCATTATCTATAATAATGAATATTCTGCTAAATATTTCAAACGTCTACCTGTTGTCGTTATTAATATCAAGCAGAATAATTATTTGAAAATAAAATAAACAATAAAAACAAACTTCTCCACGGGGAATCGAACCCGGGTCTACCGCGTGAAAGTCTGGTTTGCTTACTACCCGACCACCGAGCAATATGCAAATTGTTGATCTATAACGTCAGATGTATTACATAATTTTTGCTTAAAAGGAACTAAAGTTCCTACCGTGTGTCCCGCGACACGTTCTACCTTTTTTTGTTTGATTTTGTCGTTTTAGATTTTATTTTTCATTATTTAGGACTAATTCTTGCTCTGAGGCAATTTTGGTAGCTATTCATGGTCAACAAGCAGTACGAGATTTATCTAATGACAGGAGTGACTACAACATAACCTCATAACATGACGAATAAACAAATTAATCTTTCTCGTCGGTCAAAATATTCCGAGCAAACAGATTTACATCGGACTGATCTGAGCGGAATTACCGAACAGTTCAGATTTACCTCCCCTACCTCTAGATGTAGTAAACAAACGATTCAGACTAAAAATATTAATCGGACGCAGCTGAGGAAAAAAGAGAGAACAACCTAACCTCATTTACTACACCATTACAGTGACAGCTGGCACATTAAGGTGTCAGTTGTCAATTACTTTAGAGATACGTTGCGTTTGACAGTACACAGAATTTCACCTCCTTTCTTTTTATATACATTTATACCCATTAAATTGATATTAACAATCGCGATTTGGGATGATCGTATCAAAAATAATATACAGGTGAAAGCGATACTACAACATACCTCATTAAAAACGAAGTTTGTCATCTGGCTGGTCTCTTCTAGACGAGTATAGATTATAAAGTTTCTTTAAATTATAATACAAACAAAAGAAAGCATTTACTCTCAATCTGACGTTAATTTGAAATATATCTATAAGTTAATGGACGCCTTCGAGTGAAATATTTACACTCGAAAATACTTTTATTCAGTTCATGTAAAAAAACGTACCAAATTACATGTTTTGAATTGACTTATAGAAACATTGTTTCAAAATATACTTTTTTTTCACATAATCACTTATTAGATTCAAGAAAAAATGTATGTAAGAAACCCAATTTGTTTTGGAAGTAAATTATTGTTTGGTGAATAAAGAGGTTACAAGTTTATTTATTTAAAATTGATATCCTATGATAGACTAGCTTGAATACTATAATCGGAAAGAAAATGCTATAAATTGATAGTGTTTAGTTTGTGAAAACAGCAAAGAAAGTTTACTCAAATGAGATAAACATTTCACTTATCTATTACTCGAAAGTAGTATACACTGCAAAAAGAAAATAAATCGCCTAAAAATCAAAAAAAATATTTTCAATTAAAACATGTACTTTATTTCGGCCCATAGTGTATATTTCCTCAATAAGTATGGAGAGTTTCAATTTAATCCCCGTTTACAAGTGAATGTTAAAGAAAACGTTATAAAAAGTAACTATGCTTCTGATTGTTATGATATGAACGAGCTTTTTGGAAGTAGTCCAGTAAATAAAGGAGGAAAAAAAGGCAAAGTTAACATTAATTACGCCCTGTTTTCATCTTCCGGTTGGAAGTTGTACATCATTAAACGTACATCATTAAACATGAGACAAAGTTCTGCATGAAAACGCGTGCGAGGTTGGAGAAAATAGCCCCAAAAGACCAGGAAAATAGGTTTTCAGCCATTATCTCCTAAAATATGGCAGTTAGAGATTTTCAGTTCAGATAAAAATTGAAGTTCAGGTCATTTTCTACAAAAATGGTCCTCATGATTTTTTTTGCAACACTTATATTTTCTGCAAAAAAAACGGGTTGAAATACCGGAAATTTTGAGATTTGTGAAACATGCAAGTATTGTACAAAATTTGAGCTGGGGGGTGTTGGAAATCCATTATTTTCAATGTCTTGGATTGTGGAAACCAATTGTAGATGGCGCCACCACATTTTACAGATTGGGAAAATCCTCGGTACCATGAATGAGAAACCCTGTAACCAGACACTTTTGATGGATATTTATGTTTCCGAGGGTCTTGTTTTCCTCTCAGATGAGGCCTCAAGATATACTTATTAGGAAAACGGGCTATAAGATTAATTCTAGCGAGATGGACCTCACCAGTGGACCTGAATCTAGCAACAATCAGCTTTGCACATGTGGCAAAAAAATGAAGTTCATTAGGCTTTTGGTAGGGAAAACTGAAAACGCCTCAAGAGTGAAGAATATTCACCCATAATACTCAGCAACAATTTCTTGCAGATTCTCCGCAAATTTTTGCAAATTTTTTGCAACCAGACTGATGGAGGTTTTTGGAATAACGAGTTATAAACGTTCTCCATGTTTCATTTATCATAGAAAAATATATTTTATTTATTTATTTATCAACGGGAGAACCCAATATAATGATACAAGAATAATACATTATAGACTAAAATATTATAAAGAAAATTTTTAACAAAAGTACAAGAGATTCGCGGGTTAATTGTCCGTGAATTGATGAAAAAAGTATATAAAAATACATTGCAATTATGACATAAATCTGTTCGTCACCAGTCATCATCTGATTCTTGGTCCAGAACTTCTTCTGGGCCTAGAGCTCCCTCTAGCTCTACCCCGTCAACAAATTCTTCTGAGTCTACAGTCTCCTCTAATACTACCTCTTGGGATAACGTATTATCGCTGTATTTATAATTCGAACACTGGCGTGACTCACACGAACCACAAATAGATGAGCAGACGACACGAGCGCCACGTAGAGCACACGCGAGGCGAACGACGGAGGAACGAAAGTAATAAATTATAGCGTATACATTTAGATATACTGGTTTTTCCCCGGAGTATCGAAGGTATGACTTATATACATCGATGGAAAGGTGGGAATTCCTCCGTTACACTAGTAAAGGTGTTAAAATGTTAGAAATAAAGAGCAGGGAGAAAAAAAAAACACCAAAAAAAAGTGCGTTTTTTCCTTGAGCCCGCGTTTTCTAATTTTATTGAAAAATGGACGACTTCGTCAAAAAAAGTAATTACACAATCGAAAGGTAGACATTCTTAGCTTTCAAATGATGTATCATAGAGACCAATCGGATCATGTATAAATTTTTAATTGATGGTTGTTCACAAAATTTACCCGCGATCCAAAAACAGCAAAAATTTGGGATTCAATAAACAACGATTAAATGAAAATTTAAAAAAATAAATTAGGGTATACAAATTTCAGGGATGACACAGGACCTTATGAGGACCCATAATCAAGAAAATTATGAGTAAGTTAGTGCAATACAAAAAAAATAGGAACAAATTCCTGGCGAGGTCAAAATTGCCCGGGAGCAGAAAGTTTGACCCGTGTTCTGATATGGCCAAAAGAGTCAAGCGTGACTCAATTCACAGGGTATGATAGCAGCAGAATTCCTCTTTCACATGAATTTTGAATTATGAGAAAATATGCATTTTGCACAAAGTTATTGAATAATTTGTCCCCCCGCTGATGTGTAAATACACGGACTGTGCTCTCCGGCATACAGCACAGAAGCTCATTATTAGAGGTGCGCTTGCTACCGTTTTTCTCGAAACCGGTCAAATTTTTGAGAAAAATCATGGGACCATTTTTGTAGAAAATAAACTGAACTTTTATTTTTATCTGAACCAAAAATCTCTAACTGCCATATTTTAGGAGATATTGGCTGAAAACCTATTTTCCTGGTCTTTTGGGGCCATTTTCTCCGCCCTCGCACGCGTTTTCATGCAGAACTTTGTCTCATGTTTAATGAGGTACCAAATGCAACTTCCAACCGGAAGATGAAAATAGGGCGTAATTAATGTTAACTTTTTTCCTTTATTCACTGGAATAAAGTAACAAAAGTGATTTCGATTATTAATGATGTAACTTTTTGAACATATTTAAAAAAAAGCCTGTGTCACTCTGTATAATTTGGTTGTGATCGACACTCTTGAGATAGGGTATGACAGATGTTAGATGTTTACAGAAAAGCCGTTAAAGTTAATGATTTTTTATATTTGATGGCTAGATTATATACTGCCGGTTATATTGTTAATAAATTTATTTCGGAGCACCTTTTTTGTCCGCAGTATTTAGTCAGCCAAAAATATTCCTCCAAGGAATATTCATAACAACAAATTATTTGTTTCTTCTTTGATTTTTTGAAGTGAAAGCTAAATTTTTGGTGGAATAATCCGCAAAATCGTCTTGGCAAAATATATTTAAGTAGTAATTAGAAGGCCATTTCAACAGATATAGTTAGTACGTTATTATCAAGTTAACTGTCCACCAGTCATTTACCTTTTAACTAACCACTTCTGTGAAGTCTACTAAACAATGAAGACTTATTTTGACAATATTTCTATTCCTAAAAACGGTACCTACATTATTATTTCATTCAATTTTTTTGAGATTTTTTTTAATAAAACTTGAAACAATATTTTCTAATCGTAGCACTTTTCAGATTCAATAACATATCAAAGTTAGTCTCTGTACCTTTTTTTTTTCTTTATTAACAATGATTACGACATATTGTAACGTTTCTACAAATTACTGTGATTTGGAGGAACAATTTTACTCTGGATATATTATTTATGAAAGTCAAAGATCGGTTAGACGCAAATCAAAATTATATATGGACGTTTTCCGAATCAAGAACAACCACTCCTAGGGCTGTGTGCTTCGACAAACACAAAATAACGTGACAAGAAGTTTAGAAATCAGAAAAATGATTTATTTACACTACCATAACCTCCAAAACGATAGTTACTCCATGGCAACGTCTCAAATAATTAATTTATTCATTGGACAAAGACCAAGTGCTCGAATTTTACTATAAGGGACATTTTTTATGAACGAAGACACTGTAGAAACGCTCTCCCATCTTTACCAATTATTTGAAAGCAATACATAAAACCACTCAGAAGCATATGGTCACTGACAGAAAAGGAAAACCATATTCTTGTATTATTCATTCGGTTACGTTTTTCTAACAATTTTTTTGAGATGTTCTTATGTCAACACATTGTCAGACAGACAGAGTGTAGGTACATATAATATATATCATCATAAATCACAGTTTTTTCTTCAGCTGTATGGTTTTTAGGATATTTCAATTAAAAGTATGATTAAAAAGCTGATGCTTAGTTCTGTAATTAACATTTGTATAACTTTCTCGGCAATTAAAAAAGGTGATAAAATATAAAATATTGTTCATTCGAGAACAGTTTTAAAAGTTAAATAAACTCCGGCAAATGAAAATTTGAATTAAAGTTATATATAGGGTGTCCAAAAACAATTATTAAAGATACAATGGAACCTGCAGAGATATTAATGACATTTCAGGAGCTTTAATTACATTTTATCAATTGACAGTTTATGACCGTTTGTTATAATATTAATAAATATTAATTACAGTAGTTATTATACGTAGGTTTGCAAGGGAGGGAGCTGCACGTGTTTCTATCGGACCAGAACCTATAATAGGGTACAAGCTTAAATTTTGCTATTGGTGGGAATCGATGCTTTATCAAGTCTCCTGACACCTTGCAAGCCTATTTTTTCAAAAAAATATAAACTTTACTTTTAAAACGACTTTGAAAATCATAAAATTTGAAAGTCCGCCAAAACGCACTTTACGTCATAAAGATGGCTGCCCCATGGTGTGACGTCATTTGTTTACGTTATTATTCGTGTATCACGCTCTGAGTTCTTGTCACCTTATTTGTTTCTGAAAGCTTTAAAAATGGATAAAGCCGAAAAAACTACACGAGACGCGGTGTCGCTTCCTTTATATTACAATGGCGTACCACTAACCACAAAACACTTAAACTTCCCATAACATTGAAGTAATACATAGATGAGAGACCTGTACTGAGACTCAGGACAATATGGAATTCTACCAGTGGCTTTCCACATTACCATTATTCGATGTCTCACTCTGTATACTGTCTTCTTTTATTCCATGAAAGAAAGGTCTCCCCTAATACGGAGACCCCACCTGTTAAAGGAAGCTCAGTGATTTCTGGGGGGTCACCTCTAAAAGAAGGTGGAGGACCACTCATGCTGTCTGTTCCACCAAGGTGGGTGAAGCTGAAGAATATGAGGCAGCTAAATCACACAAAAGTTAGGATTGACACTACATCAAGTTAGAAGGACAAATAAATATACCTAGTGCTACCCCCTATAGAGAGAAGATAACCCTGGCGCCCCCATAAAGGAAAGTGATAAGCGAACGCGAAAAATGAGTGAAGTCCTGTTGGAATGAGAAGGGGTGGTGGAAGGTTCTACCTAGCATCAACTCGTGGGCCTTCCATTCATTCAAACGTTTGGGTTGGGCTCAACAGCCCAGGCACTTGAACTGTGACCTAATTTGTTTCTGAAAGCTTTAAAAATGGATAAAGCCGAAAAAAAAACATTGTATTCCAAGTATTGCATTGTTCCAGTGTGTAAATCAACGTCTATTAAAACTCCAGACAAAATATTTGTTACTTTACCTGGTGGCGCAAGCAAAAATACACTTAAGAGTATCTACTTCTATGCTGGTGATTTTTATTCTTGAAT
>CAJUYH010006997.1:0-18634 GCA_910591685.1 Galerucella tenella
TATATTTCACTCCAGGTACGTCCTATATGGGACCAATAATGGCTGTAAAATGGACATACCATGGATGTACATGCATTTTTTCTACTTATATTTTTTATTTAAATACATTTTAGAAAACAAAAACAAATTGTGAATTTAAATATAACATTTATTGACATATGTTGAAAAATGTAGATACTTATACTACATGGGTGAGGAGAAAAAGTAAAAGACGAAAATACAAAAATAAAAATGGAAACTCAAAAAAATTAGGGGACAGCCACCTGACAAACTTAAATTTGTGGAACTAGTACTACCTAAAAACAAAAAACCAGCTACACAGCTACACACATTTATTCTTGTGCTTGTTTACAATTCAATGATACAATTTTGACGAAATTAACACATATAGATAAAAAGATATTGTGTTTTTGGAACTTACATTCTTGTAACCGCCTGTTTCTTCCAGCCGATCTCCTAGCTTACCACTAACAAAACAGCAAAGCCAATATGAACGGGGATAATTTTAACAAAGTATCGTCAGTTGATGGACATCTAACAGAACCCTTTTTAAAAAAGTCAATAGTATATCAATCAATCAATCAGTCAATAGTATGTATATAGTATATATAGTATAAAAATAATGAAAATATCTTGTTCTTACTTACTATTTTAATATAATTTTTGCGCGATCGATCTTTTTTGTTTATGTACAGCATCGGTTGTCAGGATGGTAGGTTGTGTTTACCGGTTTCTAAGTCTAACACGTCGGTAAGTGATTTACTTACCGTTCAGTCGTCGGTAGTCTTAGTCCTACACATACATTTAAGGGTCCCAAATAATATATTACTTCATTCATTACACAAAAGGAACAAAAAAATAGGAAGATTTATATTTTTTTAATGAACAGAACCGAAAAGAACAATATAAAAAATAATAAATAGCTTAAAAACAATATCACTAAAATGCAAATTATATTTTAAACTGATCGAGAAGTATAAATGTCAGTTTTGACATTTCGTTCATTTCGAAGAAATTTAAATTATTTTATTCGAAATTTATTTCAATAGGTACGATCGCACAAAAAATGGTATAAGCATCTCGAACGTTAAGGGTAATACCGGTCTCCAGCATAATTGGAGGCTTCGCTACGCTCAGCCTCCAAACATTGCTGTCGACTGGTAAACAACCCGTACCGTTCTTAATACTTAATATACTATACTTGGTCTGACCAGCAAAATGTTTTAAGTTGTGGTTGTATAGAGGTAAATAAATCGGATTTCGGATCTAATGGTCATGGGCTCGATACCGACCAGCAACCTTTCCTTTTTTTAATACTAATAAAAATATTCAAAAGAATTCTCAACCTTAGCCGTTTTTCGGATTTTCATAACCTAAAAGAGGAAATTGATTAGAAAATTGTCAAATATTCATTAATAGGTCGTCACGGCACGAGGCTCTACATATCATATAGTTTACATTTACCGCTTTCTCCTTTAAAATAAATTGTTTGGCGGAGTCTTTTGTACACACGGATTAATTCGCGCAGATACGTGAATCGTAAATTAAAAAAAATACTTATGATATCTACTTACATCATATTGTGGGCGTACTATGTACATATATTAATCTACGTCCTAACAGAAGCTGTACATAAAATGTACGTCCCATGTACGTACCGCTGTGTACGTACAGTTTGGTACGTACATTGTACGTCCCTTTTTGATCCCGGTACGTACCGACGTGATATGGAACTAAAATGTACGTCCCTGGTACGAAGAGTGCTGTATGGGTTCTAACGTAAGTTATACTAAAAGTGCGACATCCACAGTATACATCATTATTACGGTCGATAGGTACTTGTGAATGTTGATAATCAAATAAAAACTAACCTCCTTGACAATTTATTTAAAAAACGTCCAACATCAGTTTCGTTTACCTAATACTCTGCCGCGGTAGAGGCAAAGTTTACATTGTAACTCCCAACTGATTGACTCTTCAATTATGTATTATACAGTTTTGCAATCCTCTTGTAGAGGATTGGGAGAGGGTTGAAGTTATAGCCCCCTTCTACATATGAGAAAAATGTGCTCCTTTATATGATTCTTGACGCGTTTTTTCATAAAAGTGATGCCTTCAGAACTATGTGGGGTGGATAGTTTTTATTGAAATACTCTACATTATATTTTTGTAACGTAAAAACAATAATGTAATAATGTAAATTAAGGAACCTATATTCTCTTTTAGAGATTATTAAGAGACCAAACTACTTCTGAAGTCTGTAGATTTTACTACCAGGAATTATCTTCAGTATCAAACCTTTTTCTACGTTTTTATTTATTTGTTGAAATGAATTTTCCCTTTATTTCTTTTGTGTTGCAGGTTTGGCGACGTTGATAATTTCTTCAAGTATTCCCATCTCTTTTCTTATATTTACCACAGTCCGCATTTCTTCCTCTCCTTGGTCAACTTTATCGCATTTGTCCTTTCTCTATATCCCTGTTTTCCATGTTATTTTTCCAATTACCATATTTCCTATCTTCATATCGTTCAATTCCCAGTTGCTTTTTGTTTGTTTTGCGTGGCTATAATATATTTACCTGTAGTTGACCTTTTTATTTCATTCTTGGTATTCCTCTTCCCCTCTAAGATTCCAATACCCTTCTAATTATCTTTAGACGCTTTCCCAGTTTTTGTTTTTTCTTCTCTTCCCTTCTCTCCTGAACTTGATTTCCACCTTTTACTAGTTGTTCTCTTCTATCTTTCTCTTTTATTTGTTTAACCTTGCTACCACTACTTTCTCCTAATTGGCTAAGCCTTCTTTTTCAGCTTTCCTCCTAAGCATTTGATGTTTAAACTGCCTGTTTCTCATTGGGCTCTTTGAATTGTTCCCATTTAGCTATATATCTTTCTTCATGATGTTATATCCATCTTTCATCTTCCTTCATCCTTCCTTCCTCCATAGCTTTCCCGTCCTACCTCTCCTTTGAGAGATTTGAAATCACATGTAATAATACTAATTTTTAGACTTGTAAGTAACAGGTATGATATTTTACATTTTCAGCCGACATTTGGGATAAAACGAAATAAAAGCCTTGTTTCAAATATTTTCAACTTGTATTTTTGTAACTTTTTGGGCTTATACATTATATTTGTACTTAAATATTAAAAATAAATAAAATATTCTATTTTTATCGAATTTTATTAAATACAAAAATGAAGCTCAGTCATACTTTAACCCTTTTAAAAGTTATATAAAAATACATTTTTAACAGTAGGTATTCCACTGGCAGTGTGTAGTTACAAATTGTGGTTTTTTGAAAACTGCAAAAATATGAAATCCAGTTTATAATAAACAAAAATATTTTCAGTTTAAATTAGTACTTATCTAATAAATGCATTCTTTGTTTAACTTTGACCGATTTCTGCTACCAAAACTCATCTACTAGCTCATATTGTTGGTAAAGCAGGTGTAAGAGCGTCAGACAAAAGTAGAAACAGTAAATAATATACAGAGAGAAATAATATTGAATCAAAGCAATTATCTGCATATACATACACGTGTTTTTTCGTATTTTCGCTTGATTCTGAATTTTTTTTTTGTCCATAATATTTTCAACATGACTGAAGAAGGATATTACAAGCGCCCAAACTGCTTTGTGATTATTATTACTTCAAAATGTCACAAAGAACTACAGAAAAACAAAAACACAGCAAAACTCAAATTTCAAGAACGAAAATGATTTGAAATGTGTTGCAGCAGAGTACAAGATACTAGCCCTCTTACAGGTCTAAAAAATACCGTATTTGATCACATAATCCCTCCAGTTTCGAATAATATGTATGTATATTACGCTGTAGTGAAAAAGTAATTCAATATTTAAAGGAACTTTTCATAGATCTATAACAAATTTAAAATATGCGAATAACACACCTGAAATTATTGGTAATAGATAAAACTGCGTACAATTTTATAATGCAGTTTAAAGAATCCTTACAAAAATTGTCCCAATAAACCCCGAAAATACCTCGAATTGGCATCACCGTTGCAGGCAAACGTTACACAGCTGGGCATACTACTGTTCTACGTCACACGACTACGGAGATCGTTTGCAACGATTTTAAATAACACGGAACTTTAAACTATGTTTTCCGAATTAAAATTGATTTAAAAACGCCATTAGGATTTTCAGACGCCATGTGAAAAAATTATAAAGTTCCCTACTAACGGTGTGGGAAATGCGGGTAATTGTATGTCGCACTGCATACCTATTGGCCCATTTTGAACATTTTTTATAATTTTTTGAACCAGATTGACTTTTAACAGCGTATTCCACACTGTCTACAACTGCTAATTTCATTTCATACCCCTGTTCTTTGCTGAAGCCGAACTGGGGGGTTTTTTGAACTGTGATTTACTGCTTACAACTGGGATCAGAATTATTATCACAAAGAGGCCAGTGTTGAATAGAGAAATATTTTATCCCATGTGTTAAAGCGAGAACTAAGACGGTGATTCATCATGTATTTGCATAAATAGTATAAAAAATATTAACCTAACATCACAGTTTAATATAGATAGTGTCCAAAACCTAATTTACTTATACCGCATTACAAAAACTAGTAAATATTTATATAAGAGGTAAATTTAGGACAATTGAATGGAATTAAATATAGAACTCCTAATAGCTGGATGATACTATTTACAATGTTTCCATTATTTGGTGACAAAACCAACAACTCACATCCCATATAGCACATGACAATTATTTGTCTTCATTTAGTACTGGTGCTGGTCCAGGTTATAAAAGATTTTAGTACTTTTGTTATACGGATGTGAAAAAATAAATTTTGAAATTTTGCAGAAATTTTGCCTTCACTCTTCCAAATGTGCTTATACATTATTTTTAATACCGACATTTTCAATAGACAACTAAGGAATATTTTTTGCTGTAAGATATCCGAGATATCCTTTAATCTACTTAGGAGGCATAAAACTGAAATTTTGTGATAAATTATTTTTAAATGTCAATAGTATCATTCAGTAAAGACAAGACATTCCAACAAAAATTGTAGTACTATGTCCCTGGAGACCTTACTTAGCCGTAGTTTTCGTACTGGTTTGTCAAACTGTCATATTTTCTTTATTTTGTCAAATATTTGTTATCAAACTGATCGGTTAATCGTTTGTTGCAATCTTTAGCACAGTACAAAATAAGATAAACTGATAAACATATCCTGGTATAATCGCAACTTATACCTACCTATATTCCATAAATTTGATGGCGCTTAATCTTATTCATAGAGATTGAAATTTTGATTTTTAAGGGCAGGTTTTTAAACTATTACTAAGTTACGACTTTTGTGAATACGTAACGTGATCCTTAACTAGGGCTAAGATAGAACTAAGGATTTTTCATAGTCACCATGAGAAATAACAGAAAACGTCATACAGGGTGGGGCACTATGAACGAACTATTCTCTGGCGTCTTAACGGCAAATAAAATTAGAAAAAATAGGACGTAAAATTAAGTAGATTACTTAGGACTATAATTTGAAAATATTTTGGAGTATACAGGGTGCTCCAAAAAAGCGTGCCGTATCAAAGTTAGGTTCCTTCAAATGGAACACCCTGTATTTTATCACATTTTTGAATTGTACTATTAAAAATAATGTAAGTTCATTAACATTTCCCTATACCTATCTACTTCAGTTTCCAGGATAAATCGATTTTACATAATTTGTAGACCCTCCAAAAAAATAAAATAACTTCAAAATAGAAACGAATAACCTCATTTGCTTTACACCATCTCACTAGAAGCTTTTAACATTCCGTTTCCAATATTTACTGGTATGCTATCATATACAGGGTGTTTTTAATATGACAGTAAAACACTAACCATTTATTACATACATTTCTAGCTTAATTTGAATGGAACACCCTGTATCTGTTGCGTCTGTTAAACGTGGGAATTTATTACCTTTCAGTTGGTACTAGGGTTGCCTATATCTAACTCTGGTAGTTCTCGAGAAATTTGAAATTTGTTTTTTAATATTCAATTATTTGCTGACATCTAGTTACCTATGTCATGATTCTCCGATGGAAAGTTTTTAAAAATTTAAAATTTGTTATTTTGACAGTAGGTGCTTTGTTGTATGATTTATTATTGATAAATTAAAGGTCTCCTAAATCAGAATTTTATTAAGGGTAAGTACACTATTTTTGGGCATACAGGTACAATAAGCTTTAAGATTATAAAAAAATAACTAGGTACAAAAAACTCGAAGAAGGTGTTCAAAGAGACGCCCATCTCGTTGGATACAAATTTGAACCCTTTTTTTTTTAATTTATTGTTCACTTTCTTTAACATTTCTGGTGTTACTGTTTGAAACGCTCTCCTTATCCCATCCTTCATGTTCTCAGGAGTGGTTGGCTCTGTATTGTAGACAATACTTTTTATGTAACCCCAAAGAAAATAGTCTAATGGCGTCAAGCATGGGAACCTTGGCGGCCAAAGATAAGGACCCCCTCGCCCAATCCGTTTTTGTGGAAAAATATTATTCAGGTAACGCCGGACAATTATACTGTAATCTGTAATCAACAGACGCACCATCTAACTGCAGCCACATTTTTTGTCCTGTAGCTAGTGGAACGTCATCTAAAAGTTTGGGTAATTTGTTACGTAAAAATTTACGAAATTTTCTTCCAGTTAGCGTTAAGTTTTTCCACTAATCTTATTGCAAAGGTAATGATTGAGTGTCCTTAATAAAATTCTGATTTAAGAGACCTTCAATTTATCAATAATAAATCATACAACAAAGCACTCACTGTCAAAATAAAAAATTTTATATTTTCAAAAACTTTCCATAGGAGTATCATGTCATAGGTAACTAGACGTCAGCAAATAATTGAATATTAAAAAACAAATTTAAAATTTCTCGAGAACTATCAGAGTTAGATATAGGCAACCCTAATACCAACTGAAAGGTAATAAATTTCCACGTTTAACAGACCCAACATATACAGGATGTTCCATTCAAGTTAAGCCAGAAATTGATGTATTGAATGGTTAGTGTTATACTGTCATATTAAAAACATCCTGTATATGATAGCATACCAGTAAATATTGGAAACAGAATGTTAAAAGCTTCTAGTGAGATGGTGTGAAGCAAATGTGGTTATTCGTTTTTATTTCGAAGTTATTGTATTTTTTCGGAGCATCTACAAATTATGTAAAATCGATTTATCCTGGAAACTGAACTAGATAGGTATAGGGAAATGTTAACAAACTTGCATTATTTTTAATAGTACAATTCAAAAATGTGATAAAATACAGGGTGTCCATTAAAAGGAACCTAACTTTAATACGGCACGCTTCTTTGGAGCACCCTTTATATTCCAAATTATTTTTAAATTATAATCCTGAGTAATCTACTTAATTCTACGTCTCATTTTTTCTAATTATATTTGCCGTTAAGACGCCAGAGAATAGTTCGTTCATAGTGCCCCACCCTGTATGGTGCTATATGTTTATACATTGTATAATATTATAATTACTTAAAAACATAGAATATTTCTTATATTTTGTATACAGCTTACAAATTACAAATTTATTGGTTTATAAAATTACACAAGCAATAAATTTGGACAAACTAAAAGCTACACATGCAAAGATCTCGTATGGAATGCGGCATTATGGTAACCCTCGCAAATTTCACGTCCTACTCCATTAACTAACATTATAATATTGCAGTCTATTCATTTTTTATAAAAAAATATTCAGTTTTGTTTATATCAGACATCTCATAAAAATGTTAAGAATGCCCCTAAACTTTTACCTAAATCAGATTTTGGAAAGACAAAATAGAATTTACGTTTCACCATGTGCTAAGAAACGCCTAAACATGATAGAAATAGACCAGTTAGCTCATGACAGATGTGGGCTTTATTATTTCGAATTGAAACTGTTTTCACCAACGAGTTTCATGTGGAATATATTCCCCAAGACCCAAACTGGCTAAACGACGCTACAGTGAACATTGAAAATATCACAAAACTAGAACAATTAGGTAACACATGAATGCAGTGTAGTTGGATGCATTACAATTACAATGTTTGTTTGCTGTATCATAATAATGAAAATTATGTCTATTCACTAACTCATTATTGTGGAAAGTTGATTCGTCAGTAAACAAGACATTATTGAAAAAATCAGGATCTTCTCCGACTTTATCCAAAGTCCATAAACAAAAATTTATCGTTTATCATAATCCTGTTGTGTCATCTGCTGGTGTAGTTGGATATGATACGGATGGTATCGATTTTTTTTGAGTATTCTACACACACTCATTTGACTTATTTCTCATTCACTTGAAATATTTCTATTACTGGTATTAGGATTTTCCGTAACCGACAGCAGTACATCAAATTCGTTGGCGTTGTCGCCAGTAACTGGTTTAGTTTTAGTCACCTTCTCGTATGCAACGCTACCAGTATCACAAAATCTATTGAGTAGTCTTTCAGGAACTTCCTTCTTTGGGTGAATTCTATCAGGGTACTTTTGAGCATAAACTCTAGATGCTAGGAGACAAGTTTCTGAACATTCCCGAATGCAAAGTATCATGTCGACTCTTTCGTTTAACAGGTACTGCTCCATTTTTTGTAGCAATAAAATTTAAAACTAACGCAAGATTGTTCAGAGAATTAACAGAGAAATGTTATAAAATGACATGTCATTAAGTTAGGTAACGACGAGATTTGTATGAATTTTTTGTTTTTAACTCGATTTTCCATAGGATTTAAAAAAATTGTAAATTGCACGAAAAGTATAATACGTAGGTATAGGACACCCTTATACCATTCGAAAGAGGACATTTTTTTGAATATGGTGAGTTATCAAAATACAGGGTGTTCTATTTAAAATAGGCTCGATATTACCCATTGAAGGATCTGATAATGAAACTGAAAATTTTGAACACCCTGTGAATAGATATTAATTACTCAATCGTGAAATACATTCAACAAATGTCCAACTATTAAGATGTAAGAGAAAATTTGCTAGAATTTGTTATATCAATGAGTTATTAATTTTTTTCGAAATGTTCACATTTTTAAAAAAGTCAGCATAACTCGGAACCCTCTGTATTTAGGTATAGGGAACCATTATGAAGAAGTACTTTATTGTTTAGGGGCAATCAGAAAATGCAATAAAATATAGGGTGTCCCATGAGAAAAAATATAACTTTGATACGCCACACTTTATTGGAACATCCTGTATATTTAAAAATAATTTAAAAATGTAGCCTATATGAATGTACAAACTACTAAAGTGAAAAGCATGTTAAAACTTTCACCGTTTCGCTATAAACCTCCATACCGTTGGTTGTGATTCACCTTGTATATATAAAATACTTGGTTATTGAAAAGACCGTCTAAATAATTCAGTATTGAATACAGGTGGAGATAGTAGACCCTTAAATCATAGATTTAAATTATAAACATAAATCAGTTAAAAATAGTATATTATGCATTGAGCACAAAATAATGCCCATTTTGCACGAGTATGAAATTTGCAGAATGAGCCGAAGGCAAGTGCTGCAATTCATACGAGTGCAAAACGACCATTTTGTTGCGAATTGCATACTATACTTTTTCTATGACAACATATCTTTCACGTTTAATACATGCATACATTGCAAAAACTTTGAATAGTATATTACATAACGTGTGCGGAAAGTTACATTTTTCACAAGAGTGTGAAAAATCACTTTCGCACGAGTTTTTTTTTAAGCAAGAAAATGAAAACAATTTCACTTTTCAAATAGATCGCTTCAAATTTAGATATTACATAGGTGAGTCTAATTAAAAATTACATATTTGACAGTCGTCAATCTTAATAAAAATTATACATTTGACTGATTATCCGCATGCGGATATTTCAAATCAAGTATTGCTCATACTGTGAGAAAAGAAGTTTTTAAATTGTAAAAGGAAGTTTCAATCGTGCTTTGATGAAAATCCAAATTTCTATTAAAAATATAAGTTCAACTAGACATAGTACTTATTTATAATATAAATAATATGGATACTGACAATAGTGACGATTTTAATATTACTCCGCCAGAGATATTGGAAAAAGCTGCAAAAGTAACTTTATTAGATTTGTTGCCGAAAACTTCAAGAAATAAGCATGAATTGGCGTACGAAAAATTGGAGTGGAGTGGAGAAGAAATACAAAAATAAAATCTTTTTCGGAAAGTAGGTATACTTTTGGTATATTTTGAAGAGTTGTCAGAAAAATTACAATACTTTACTTGTATTCTTTAAATGCAGTTGTAGAAAAAGTATAGTGTGCAACATGTGGGGAAAGTTCAACTTTTCTCACTCTTGTGTTTGCGGCACTCGCCCTTTGCGCTCGTGCCACAAACTTCCACACTCGTGAGAAAAGCTGAACTTTCCCGACTTGTTGCATAATATACTTTTCCGCTCATGTGTGGAAAGTAATTCGCACGCTAGTTCGATATAAGCCACTTTCCGAGGTACTGTATAGTGCGATATACGTTACTTTCTCTGAATTCGCCGCTAATGGGTTTTATATCAGAATTAAAATATAAATTGAAGAAATAAGTAAATATTTTCTTTATTGCTATTTCTAATAGGTAGGTACACAGAAATAGAAGCCTATAAAAATGTTTTCATAAAAAACAACTATGAAATTACTCGTTACCTACTAACACTTTGACAGAAACATTCCGCTGACATTTCATCAATTTGTCGCTGGACGTCATAATTTGACAAGCCGTAGTCGTTTTGATTTTAGAGTGAACCTAGACCTAACACGAAATATTCCATTTCGCATCTGTTGCTTAGCAACTTGCCTAGCAGCTGATGCAAAAATGAAATTCTGTACAAAATGTGCTTGTTTATGATTGAGGTTACTGTTACAAAATGAACATTTATCGAGGTTGTCGTAGAAAAAAACGTTTTTGTGATAAGTAGGAGTTTTAAATAAGGTTATAATTTTGTGAAAAAGTCAACTTGCATGCATCATTTTTCTATTATCTATATATTTAACCA
Source organism: Galerucella tenella (assembly GCA_910591685.1). Lineage (NCBI taxonomy): Eukaryota > Metazoa > Arthropoda > Insecta > Coleoptera > Chrysomelidae > Galerucella > Galerucella tenella. The sequence continues at coordinate 11,057 of CAJUYH010006997.1, forward strand.
TCCTATGTCAACTAACCTATGTGATATATGCTGTCGCCTTTTTATCATTTTTATCATATATTAATAATCTTTAACATGAATTCTGTACTCTCTGTATTTTGTTTTCATAATGGACGGATAAATTTGGGCCATAGCACATTGAACCTAAATCTGAATCTATAATCATGCCTAAATTTTTAGCATGATCATCCAAGGCAATATTTAATAAGTTTTCAATTTTGGCTTTATAATAAGCGGGGCCGAACATAATTATATTAGATTGAAAACAGTTGATTAATAAACAATGATCTGAATGATCTGTCGCCAATTTTATGAAAGTTCTTAGTTCTTGTTCTAGTTTCGTCAAAATTCTAAGATATTCAATGTCTACTAGTAGTGTAGCGTTTGGGCGATGGAACTTGCTTTTCGTATGAAACTCGATGGCGAAAGAGGTTTCCATTCGAAATAATAAAGCCTATATGTGTCATGGGCTACCGGTCTAATTCTATAATTCAAATTTTCAATCTGCGCATACATATTTCACGTATTTTCTCCAATTTCGTAGGTAAAACTGAGGCTAGAAAAAATTCGTATATCCTCATCATACGACAATCTTAACCCCGATTTGAAACAATAATTGACTAATGTAGTTTCAGTGCCATTAGAAAATCTTAAAAGTTATTTCCCGATTTGAAGAGAAAAATTCGCATTATGACATTCAGTTTCCATCACGGGTAGATTGAAATCCAAAAAGATAAAAATTATCAAAAGTGTTACTAGTATCACCAAACATATATACCGAATGATATTCTCTTCTTCTGTAACTTTTAGATTTCTGAGGATATTCACTCCAAAAAGCAGCCCAATTACTGCTCCTCCTGCATGACACAAATAACTGGCCTTGTCAAAAGAGTCATGTGGAGTAAATACATCGAATATGACATTTATAACTACAATAGTCCCAAAAATTAACAAACGTACTGCAGGATGACTCATTTGTCTCCAATTCTGAAAATAAATAACATTCATTTAAAGGGTATCACATTTATATGGAGTTAACCATAAAGAAATAATAAGAGAGGTTTCAAAACATATGTAAGGACTTGAACAACGTTTGTCCGCACGGCGCTTCACAGCAACTAACTGAACAATGAAACAGACCCCGTCTCCCACTACGAATTTTTAACAATATTTCAATTTGCCATTTTTAAATTTATTTATTTCTACTTGATCGACTCTTTGGGCTTTCTGTGAAGAATTTACTAATTTTTATCAAAGGATTTATTATCATTTATCATAGATGAGTTAAGAAAGTAGATAGTTTATTTTATACCTTTGAGGTGAGGTTTTGATAGAATAATGGAAATATTGCAGGCAAGAAGCAAGGTTTCTCAAAAGTTCATGACCCGAAAAAATATGTAAGTAGGTACTAATACTATATACAAATATTAATATGATTTAGGGATATAGTTAGGTTATGTGAAAAAATGTTATAATTATCTATTTAAAATTTTTACGACAAATGCTAAATCATAGTCGGTTTCTTTCCAACAAAACCGCTCGAAACAAAATCACGTGAACATTGAATGACCTAGGCAAGTGGATATGGTATTTCCATGCGTCGTCCAATATGCGGCCGATTAAGAATAGATCATGCGTGGTATTTGTTTACATGCGTTGAATCGTATATTCTGTTCCGCTACCGCTAACATTTCAATGCGAGTCGTCCAATAAGCAGCCGACTTAGAATACATTGTTTACATGCAGTTTTTCTTGGGATCGGTTAGACTATAGTGATATTTTCTCACTTGCAAAGGTTTTTTTTAAATCTAATATCGTTCCTGTATCCCTATAATATACTGATATATGAAGCTGTATTATTAGCACAATAATGCTATTCCATATGCCCGATTTCACCACACTGTTTCTACAGTTGGGAAATACCCAAATCAGATTTAGGAATTCCTAACTGTAATTTCTGTTTCACCTAAGAGAGTTTAGAACACCTTGCTGGGTCTGTCTAGACAGTTTAGGAAATGCCTAACTTGATATTTATCGGTTGTCATCCTGATGGTTTAGTCTGCAGAATTTTGTGCTCATTTCGTAAATATGCGAGCTATTGGTTTTGTAGAACGTCTCGAAAGATTTGATAGCTCATCAAAGTCTGAAAATGAAAGACCACGAAAACGAGTAATTCGTCCGCGTAACAATGATTTTGAGCTCTCAACGAAACAGGTTTCTTTCGAAAGTTTAAAAATTCAAAAGGTCCGCATCTTAGCTGATGGTTCATACCTGTAGTGGCAACTAACGCAGGACGCTACACGTTTAACAGCTCTCTTATCATTTATTTCTCTATGGAGTTAACTTACCACAATAACTTCAGCAATATGAGCACTGAAGAAGGCAAAAATTCCACCACTCCCTCCAACAAGACGTGTTTGCCTATCCATTACTGAATGCGCCATACTTCCTCCAAAAGCACCAACTGCATATATTACGACGACTCTCCAGCCATGCATCATCTCCAATGCTATTCCAACACAAACTTGAATTACAACGTTTCCATACAGATGCATACGACTAAAAAAAATATACATACATGTATATATAATTATAAATATTGAGAAAATATAAAACAATAATTTATATAGTTAAATGACTTTCTATGAATTAAACAAGAATCTTTGACCATTATAAGTATTAGCAAAAGAAAAGAGCAGCAAAATGAGTGAACTTAAACAATAGATCATTCCAGAATGACGTCACTGACACCTCGTCTATATTGCTGTGGTTCCTCATTCTATTTAGTTTCCATTTTTCACTGATAAACAACGTATGATAGACTAGCTTTTAAAATTATCTAAAATGCCATCGTTTTGTAGTGTTTTAATTGATCTCTCTGTACACCGGAATCTCTGTTGTTCTTGATTTACATAACTCCTCTGTTGTTTGCCTGACATTTTAATTGATTAAAATTGAATTCAGAGACGGTTGTTCACAGACAACGCCATGTGTTATTTGTGAAGTTTTTATCATTTAAATAATATATATTACATTGACATTGTTTTACAAAGTTTGTCCGACAACCAACTGACTAACACCACATGTTAAAACACATAAACTTCAATTCCAACTGATCGGGGGACCCAGCACAATATGGCAGACCTGTAAAAGTCTGGTATTCTGGAATGGTCTATTCCAAACAAATGATTTCCCAAAAAGCATCTAGCGCCAAGATCATTAAACTTTGGAAAATCATTTAATGTCGATTAAAAAGAGGGACAAGCCATGTAAGGTAACCAGATGAGATCACACAAGTTATGTCTGCGTCGATTTAAAATCTAGTAAGTATCATTTCAATAATAAAGTAGGTAAGTTGGATCCTGTAGTATCAGGCAACACTCCTTGCTCATTTTGTGTATATTATATAAAAGAATAATTTACATGGCAAGCAAATCCTCAACTTGGATGACTAGAAATATGTTGAGTACAACATATGTATATGGCAAAATACTCAAAGTAAAATTATGAAAATTTTTACGTTTGGGTTTTCGGATACGATCTTTTTAACTAAAATATTTTCAAAGATGGCAGACTTCCGATTCTACCGGAAGTCGACTGCAACTTTGTTATTTTGAATAGAACACGCTGTATATTAATGCATTTTTGAGATCTACGTAAAATTTTAGTATACTTTTGTCTGAAAACTTTTTTCGAAAGATGCATACTTTCTGAGTTATTGATTTTTTTGGAAAAAATTTGACCGTTGCAGACCCTTGTAAATTATTTTTTTACGAAGATACCCATAAAGATATGAAAATGGTTTCTGTTCGGTTGCTTTTAGCAAGGTCAGATCTATTTGAATCTATGTTGGAAATTTTTTCATTTTATACAGGGTGTGTATAAAAAGTGTTCAAAGTTCAACTTCATAAATATCAAATTTCCTCATTTTCTTAAATAGAACCGCCCGGTTTTTTCCATTTTAATGCATTCAGGGGTAAAAAATAAGGCAAATTCATGTATACTTTCCTATACCTAAACCTTACCGTTATCCTGATATTGAATGTTTTCTGTAAATTTTGAGAGATTCAGGTGTGGTCTAAATTTTAAGTTGAACCGTTGATACAAGCACTAAGAAATAAAAAAGATTATGTAAATTTGCTTTTAGTACATGGTAAATATGACTAAGTTGTTACAAGAACATATGTGCTTTATTTGCAGTAAGATATCCTGCATCTCTAAAAATTTACAGAGAACATTTAATATCTGGATAACGGTGAGGTTTGGGTATAGGAAAGTATATATGAATTTGCCTTATTTTGTACCCCTGAATGCAATAAAATAGAAAAAACCGGGTGGTTCTATTTAAAAAAATTAAGAAATTTGATATTTATGAAGTTAAACTTTGAACACTTTCTATACACACCCTGTATAAAATGAAAAAATTTTCAACATATATTCAAATAGGTCTGACTTTGCTAAAAGCAACCGAACAGGAACCGTTTTCATATCTTTAAGAGTATCCTCTTAAAAAAATAATTTGTAAGGGTCTGCAACCGTCAAATTTTTTACAAAAAAATTAATAACTCAAAAAAGTGTACACAGAAGTGTACTAAAATTTTACGTAGATTTTAAAAATGTATTAACATACAGGGTCTTCCATTTAAAATAACAAAGTTACAGTCGACTTCCGGTAGAACCGGAAGTCTGAAATCTTTGAAAATATTTTAGTTGAAAAGATCGCATCCGAAAACCGAAACGTAGAAATTTTCATGATTTTACTATAAGGATTTTGCCATATACAGATAGTCTTAACTCGTCGTGGGACACCCTGTATACACCTCGATATATACCTACACGATTTAGTTACATTTGAACGTTGTTTCCTGGTGTCACTTGAAACATCTCGATCCCATAGATGACAGTTCTATGCAAGTAGTGAAATGAGTAGGTGCCTTGGACGCACTCGGAGACCGTTGCAAGGTCATGGTAGCCTGGGTACCAAGGTATGAGGGTTTTAAGGCAAAAGCAGATGAAATGGCTATAGGCAAGACTTATCAATGCCATTCATTGGACCGGAATCCTTCTTTGGCGACATAAAATCGACAATAAATATGGCCACAAAAAACTGGGTGGCACAGAAATCTCTAGAATGGTAGGTAATCTCACCACGATAAAGACAGGAGAGACAGTTTCTTACAGGTTATCAGAGACGAGTGAAAAGTTCATTGGAGAAAATAAGCCAACATATATGGCATAACGAATAAAAGATAGGAAAGTGTGTTTTACTATTTTGGTAATTTTGGAATTTGAGTAGTTTAAAAATTTACATAGCTTTTTACATAGGAAAATTGCAAACCTACATGTTTATACAAAAAATATCCCCCTATAGTAATCTGAATTTTCTGGATTTTGAATCTAATTACATTAAAGTAGAGCACCAAAGCAACACTTACTCTGAATGTAATAGCATATAAGTAAAATATCGATAAATTTCAATTTTCTTGCACGGATTGTAACAAAGAGCCTCTACTAGTGGTCCCAGATCATCGGATCTTTTTTGAAAAGCTTCATTTACATAGAAAAATATCAACTGTAGTATTGATATTATAGCCATTCCAACAACATTACTACCACATTTCAGATTCTTCTCGTACTCCCCAGTCATTGTGATTGTCCTTTGAATTTGTATTCTACTTCTCCGGCCTTTTGGTACCACTACAAACTTGAAAAATCTAAAAAAAAAGAATAAAATAAATATGCAGATTGTAATATTAAATATACATGATAATGTTCCTCTCATTTCCAATAGACCTAGTTTAACTTGAGTCTCTGCATATAACTTGGATATCGAAATGCACGTAAGATGCCGACTCAACGAAATGTTGTGAGACGCTCTTTACCACCAGTTCCATATTCCATATTTTTTTAGAGTTATCCTTACTTTTTCATTCAGTTTTCTCAGAGACACTCCATACATTTGGTCAAAGTGACTGATACAGACCAGCCACAAGTGTATCAACGTCAAATATAGCAATGACTAGCTGGCTTACTCTACATCAGTGCCGGATTTAGGGTACTTGTGGCTCTAGGCCAAATTAACCCGAGCGGCCCCCGCCCCGGCCGCCCTTTAGGTGGAAAATTGAAATGTGCCTTATTTCAAGCTCACGTCAAAACTAGTGAGTAGTTGAGATATCTTAAAGATAAACACCAATTGGAAAACATTAATGGATGCAGGATGCGGATGCTAGCAATAATATAAAATGGCTTATAATTATTATATCGTATCCTTTAACTCCACGATTATGGAATTAAATTATAAAGCAGTGGCGTGCGGCCTCCTTTTGCTTGCGCCTAGTGGTAAATCCGGCACTGCTCTACATACTGGTGGTAATATACAGTGTGGAACAGCCAAACGGAATGAATTCGATAACGAATAAATTAGGGCGTGTTGGCAAAAACGCTTGGACACGTTGATGTTTTAAATGCGCATGTTCTTCAAAAAAAATCTATCTTCAAGTGATTCGGAAATATTAACTGTTGCATTTAAAATAAGAAAGTTGTATTACCCACTCTGTCACATATGGCACACCGTGTATATTTTTTAAATGCGAATTCAAATGTCTTTAACTGAAAGTGAGATAATTGAAAATTATTAATTGATGACTGGTGTTGTCGATAGGATGTGATTTCAATAATTACCTATTTCATTAAATAAATCATGATCGTGAACTTATCTCTCAATCTATAGTGCACTGAAAAATGGGCAAAAAGGTTTCAATTTTTTTTTGAAGGTACAACCACATGTGGTGTTCACAAAATGATAGAGTAGGTCCTTGGCCATCTGAAATGGGCAATTACAGCATTTTTTAATAGGTCCAACACTTTTTATTGCGAAATTTGTCAAAAATCTGTCAAAATTATGTTTCATCACCTTTTCACACTTACCTTGCGATATCTCCGGAACAAGATATTAAACTTTTTTTTTAATCGGAAAAAAAACATAAGCGAAGATTACTGCGTTGGTTTCATTAGTATATAAAACCTAGTTATTTTGTAAAATTAGAGAAAACTGTAATCTTTACTTTTTTGCAGCACTATTTTCAAAGATCGAGAAAAATTTTTATTTTCCAAAATTTCACTATACTATCTGCGTACCAAATAAAGCTAAAGCTTCAAGGAAGTTTTTGAAACAAGAATCACTATTCTAAGTACCATAGTTTTTGAGCAGTAGTTACTTGAAGTTAAGAGGTTCCGTACCTCCATGGACAACCGCGCCGGCCGCGGCCGTGCAGCTTGTTAAAAATACTGTTAATTGTGGACCTGTAAATGAATAAAATCTCCTAAACATTTTAAAAAAGTTATAGTTGTTATTTCTTTAGTTTAGATTAACAATATAAAGTTTTAATATTAAAATTATCTTCATCGCAAGAATAAAGATATTTATGTTGATCATTATTTGACATTATTTAATAGGTACAGGGTTTTTCATTATATATGGACCCTTCCATATCTCGCTTATTATTTGTAACAGATAAAAATGTTCCATATAAGAGTTGAATGGTTATTAAAGAAGTTTTTAAAATCCAACAAAAATAG
>CAJUYH010006998.1:0-18632 GCA_910591685.1 Galerucella tenella
GGGTTATTGTAACTAGAATCTCGGGCTTTTGCGCATGCTTACTATTTTCTCCTAATTCATAATTGTGTCTGCATAAACGATGGCAGTTTTACTAATTGTTAATTGATAATTGTTAATCGTTAATTGCTAATTGATAATTGTTAATCGTGTCTGCATAAATCCACACATAATTATAAAAGTTATATTGTGTCAATAAAACCAGTGCAGTGCTCATCTGAACAAATTTTCAAAAATTCATCTCGTTTTTGGTAAGAGAGCGCCAATTTTTTTTTTCATTTTCGTGTTCAGCGACCTCGAATTAATAAGAAAAAAAATATTTCATCAAAATCCGCGTTGTACCACTAAACTAGACTTTTACCAAGATCACCTATTACATATCACGAATTATCAACATACGTGCATTATAAACGTAAATAAATATTATATCGACTGATTTCACGGTCTCGCCATGATAAAAATCTGACTTGATCGGCCCACTGTTCACTGTTGCCAAATTTCAGCATTCCGGCCTAGTATTGTAGATGGCCATGATTTGTATAGTATCTATATTATTCTGGTTATCTATGGTTATAACCTAACCTAACTCTTCAGCCTCGATTCCGATTGACAGGTTAGTTTAGTTTTTAAAGTTTTGCACGTGTGTTTTTTGAATGAACAACACTAATATATAAAAACATTAAAATGCAACACGACGATGTTGTATGGAGTATTATCAACAAAACACACTGTTCGTATAAAACTCAAACGAAGACTCAAAAATTTTGCCGAAATGAATATAACCTTACTGGCCTTTGCAACAGATCATCTTGTCCATTAGCAAATAGTCAATACGCTACAATAAGGGAAGAGAACGGTATAATATATTTGTTTATGAAAACGGCAGAAAGATCAGCATTCCCTAAGAAGACTTGGGAGAAAGTAAAACTATCTAGAAACTTTGAGAAGGCAATACATCAAATCAATGAGAATTTACTTTACTGGCCTGGGTTTATAAAATCGAAATGCAAACAGAGGTTTGTGAAAATAACACAATATTTAATACGAATGAGAAAATTGAAACTAAGAAGGCAAAAGCTGTTAGTTCCAATTCAAAGTAAGGTAGAAAGGAGAGAAAAGCGAAGGGAAGAAAAGGCTCTTATTGCTGCTAGAATAGAAAAGGGAGTTGAAAAAACTTTATTGGATAGATTAAAGAAAGGTGTATATCAAGATTTATACAATATATCACCACAAACATTTGAAGATGCCGAACAAGAAAGGGAATTGGAATCAGAGGAAGAGATAGAACAAGAAATGGAAATGGAAAACGAAGAATTAGACACAGCTGAATTTGTAGTAGCTGAATCAGATGAAGACAGTGATATTGAAAGTGTTAGTGGTAATCCTGAAGAAGTAGATTTAGATAGTAGCTTTGAATCATCAGATGGCTCCGATATTGAAGATTTATCTCCTAGTACATCCAAAAAGACTCCCAAGAATAAAAAAGATATACCCAAAGCAGGATCAAGTAAGAAAAATAGCAGACCTAGAGTTGAAATTGAATATGAGCTGGAACATGAGGGACCTCAAAGACAGAGAGTTAAATAAGTATTTTTGTAATTGTGAGTTTTTGTAATATATACTTATTTTATTTTGAATTATTTTTTGTTAAATATTATATTATATTTATTTATTATTCAGCTCATTTTGCTAATATTATAAAAAAATATACATTTATTTAAAATATGCAGAATATCTACACTACTCATTCAATTAAAACTAACTAATTCTATAGATTGTTATTGTTCCTGGAGAAATATTCATTCATTAAAAAACTCCTTAAAGAGTGTTATAATGATTTAGACCTTTAAAAAATAGTGAATTCTGTGTTGAGCTTTTAGCAACAGTTTCAATATAAAGTTATTTCTGTTCCGTGTTTGATAATTGTGCACATTAAAAGTGATAATCAAGCTTCTCCCGTAGATAAATTGGAAGTAATCCATGCTTGATTTTATGAATAAAAATTAATACATTTCGTAGTAAGAGATTTCTTATTGGCATCCACCCCAAAGTTTCAAGCCTTAAATTAATGGAAGTAAATTTTGAACAAGATAGTATTATCCGCATTGCTCTATTCTGCAATTTCTGTAGTACGTTCAACTCATTTTGATTTAGTAAAAAAAGTATTGTAGAACAGTAATTGAAGTGGGTTAGAATGATAGTAATATATGATACATTTAGTCCACTATGATAGGCCAAATGAACTTTTATTTTTTCTTTGTGTCAGATAGGGACCAAAAAATTATTTTATCATCATTTAATCTTGACAAAGGTAGCTGGAACGCTACCGAAACGTCGAAATAAAAAACATTGTGGTTTCATTCCCAAAAAATAAGAGAAAAAATAATAAATAATGCCACAAGGAACTTACAGAAGATATTTCAATAGGAAATTTAACTTAAATGCAGTAGATTTAATAACAGCTTTGGCGTGATCTGTGAATTCAAAACTGTTTGTAAATTACTACCCCTAAGTATTTAAATTTTTCTACAACTGTATAGATATATCTGGTGGTTATAAAAAATATTCTTGTACCAATGGTGTTGGTAAAGTTGGAACGAAAGGAAACAAAATAATACAAATTACAAATTTATTATCATTAGTGGCAGTATAGTAACAAATATCAAATTAATCTATATTAGAAACTTACCCGATTTTGGAAAATAGAACATTGCACAAATAAATAAATACATTTCCAATTTTGGGAAAAGAACATACCTTTTCAATACTTCCAAGAACTTTGATTACATCAAAGATATTTGCTAATATAAACTTAAATTTATATATATATTTTTTTTCTCTGTACAATGTTTAAACTACAATAACCATTTTAATATAAAATGCCAAATATACAAGTATTTACATGACATATTAACACAATAAAGATTGTTGGATATTCCATTCCATTACTTAAAAAGAATATATATGAATACATGGGTTAATTTTAATATGTACAAAATGTTAAACCCCTGGCAGAGGTTTTGACTGTGAGTGTCTGACATTTTTATCTTTAACAAAGATGAGGTAAGAAAATCAACAGAATAACCCAATGGTTATTAGTAGTGTTTTATAAGCAAGATAGCATTGAAATTTGATCTTGCTGGCTGTGCCAATTTTGCATTACTCAACAAAATACAAAATGGTTGAGAGCATCAATAGAAGAGTTTTTGTTGCTTATTTTGGATAATTTGATACTAATAAAAGGTAAGAACTGCTTAGTTTCACTTCTTCTCACATATACTAGTTACAAATCAACTGGAATCTTTGTAATTTTCTTATATCCATCAAAATGCTCATATAATAAAAAATTTTATCTGTGACAAATAATTTCATAAATTAAGAGGATCTGTCAATATTAATCTGGAAAAAACTTATGGAGGACAAAGAGAAATTAGCTACCTACAAAATTTTTAACGTGTATTTAGAATAGGATATCCAACGTTTCGAAGAAATATCAAGTTTAAACAAGAACTAACTGTGAGATCGACAAATTTGAAACATCCTGAGAAATTTTCGTCCAAGTTGCCAGCCTAAAGATTCCGAAATAAAGTGAAATTTAAAAGCGAATTTGCCATGTTAAGGTTTGTGCTATTTATAAATATCCGTAAACTGTAAAGATCATTGCAGATGTTTAGTTTTGAGGCGCAGGATAATTACCAATAACGCGAACTTTAAGCAACAAATATGCTTTGATAATTTTTTAACAAAGTGCTGCAGAATAATTCACTCTGTAATGCATAGCGTGATCTGTGGTTCGAACTTGTCAACTGTCACTTGTCGCCATTTGGCGTCTTCACTCCTCCTAACCTCTTAAGTTGTGAAGTGAAGCTCAAGAAGTTAATTTATATGTATTTAAAAAATAAAATATTGTGCAACCAAGATAATATCATGTAGTTACAGAAATTTAACCTTTTTCAGAACCTGTAATGGTGATTCAAATTCTAACAATCCGTTCCCCTCAAAAGTCTGAAAGGTATGTTTACATCTGACTTTTATTGCATGATACAGTAGAAAAAATTGACCTTTACCCTGACGTCACTAACAATGAACAGTAGTAAGCACAAACTTTATATACCTCATCCTTTTCTACTGAGAGTAAAAACACATCATACAATATACCTACACTTGTCTTTCAAGCAATGACATACGTTCTTATGTAACTCTAATTATTACTTCCAAATGTTGAAAAGAGATAGCACCAAAAACGATTAATCGGTTGTATTCATAAGAATTTATTTTGACCTCTTATGACAACTGTCATTATTTTGATACATCGAGTTTTGTTCAAATTGTTCCATCATTTGCATTCAGATAAATTCTATAAAATCGTTTTTTTTCAAACCTCTAATTAATTATTTTTATTCCACGATAAGTACAAAATTTTCTGTTTCGCATTTAATGAATATTTCCAACTTAACCTCACTTCTTAGACGGTGGCTGAACAAGATAAACAAGCAGTCAACGTATTTACGCACACGACAAAGTAATTGTAGCCATTTTTGACTCATTGATTGATTTCGCGAGGTTAGTAGGTATGACGTCAGGGTAAAGGTCAATTTTTTCTACTGTATAAGACAATGATTTTTGTCAAGGTACGTTTACATTTGTCACTACAGTCTTGTCAAATACTGCATAAATTAACATTGCCATTAATATAATTTACATTATATTTATTTCACATTTCAACAAAAGTAGACTTGATCTTTCAGAACTTGCAGAAATAGTATTTATACTCTCTACATATTTATGTGATTATTGTAAACACTAAAGTTTCTGCAAGCTCTTACTAGTCTAAAATACTACTTTTGTAAAAATGTGCAATAAATATCAAGTGATTTATATAGTGAATGCTATTTTATAACAGATATTCGATACTTCTGTATTGTTATGTAAACGTACCTTATAATAGTAGTTGCATGTCAATAATTTCTACTTAGAAATTATTATTGTAACTAAGATTTTCAGGATGTTTCAAGCAGTTGAAAAATCTCCAATAATTTGTTTATTTTCACAAACAGATAAAACGGTTCTAGTTTAATCTTTGACAGAAATTTTCTACTATGTATATATATATAACACTTCCTTATTATATTCATAGATCTTCATCAGCAGTCTTTTCACGAAAAGTCGATAAATTAAATTATGTACAATATAAATAAAAAAACTTAAAACGCTCTAATTTGTAAAAAAGACCAGGTAAAATTTCAAAAATGTCCATGTACATTGAATACATAACAAAGCGACAGTTTTCTTTACACACGAAAACTACCGACCAACAGAGGGCAGTGCTTTGAGAATCTTCAACAGTCTGAAGTCTTCGATCACGAATTAGATGCGCACTGGAAACCGATTTTTAAATCAGCGAAATCAATAATTTAGTTACGCGAAAATAATACCCGGCCGTCTAACTATTTAACAACTCTATAAATATTTACTATTTATTTAGAAAATGAGATTTTTACGTTTGCTTCGGAGGTTCTTTATCGATTCTCATATCGTCGATTTTGGCTACAAGTTTAAGAGCTGGTCCAAGTTTCATAGCCATGGCGGTCATGAGGTGATCTTCTTTTAGAAGCATGAGAGCTTGACCGTCGATTTCTTCTCGTAAAAAGTCCTCCGCATAGTCGGAGCAACCCGGGAGGTTTTTAATGAAATCAAAAACTTCTTGAACCTGAAACAAAATTTCATTAATAAATCTTAAGTGAAATTATACAATTCCTGAAAGTAAATTGAAAGTTACGGATACTTACACTCCATCTGATAGGATCCACTTTTGGAGTTTCATCTTCAATGACATTGGGACTGAGGCTGCTTTCAGCACCCGAAGCACCAGATTCAGTATCAACTTCCATTCCATCTTTATCCCATTTCTTTTTGTCATCACCTTTGTACTTTCCACTGAAACAAAAAGACATACATTTAGTAATACTTTTAGGGCCGGTCACCCCTTGTTAAGAGATCTAGTTACGGTTAACAAGATCTGACAAGAGGTTTGCTGTTCTATGACCGCTTGCTTCGTTATAACCATAGGTTAAAGTTCTTTGACCAAAGGATAAAGTAACAGGCACTTTGAGTTCTTGTTAAGACTGTGACCACTGGTTAACCTAATTTTGGTGACATTTTAATTTGCAATCATGACAATTCTGAATAAATATATTTCTGTCACAGCACATCTCCATTCATTTTTAATTGACTACTTGTAAATAAAAGACGTTGGCGCTTAATATAAATCCTATAAAGTATCATAATGAAAATAATGATTGATCCCGGACTTTATGGCTCGGATGAGGATGAGTTTTTCTTTCCTATGCCTCAACCTCGAAGACAAAAATTAATCCGAGAAAAGGTAAATTACTATGAAATTCTCAGTGACAATCAGACCTTCTGCCATAAATTCCGGAACTGCTTAGCTCACCGGCAATGTTTTTCCAACATTGCTGCTTTGCCTTCCAGGTTACGGCATCTGTGCTTTTATTCTACAGTATACGAAAACTCTTTCGAGTCCATTCCATTTACACAAGTACGACAAGGAAAATATGAGAAGAACTGCTTGAAAGAGGGGGAAGAATAATTGTGGGCGTATCTAGTTCATCCGAGGCTGGAAAAATGACGAGAGCTGAATGGATTAACCTCGGATGAACTAGATACGCCCACAATTATTCTTCTCTCTCTTTCAAGCACTTTTTCTCATATTTTTCTTGTCGTACTTGTGTAAATGGAATGGACTCAAAAGAGTTTTCGCATACTGTATATTATTTTATAATATTTTTTTGTTAATACCATGGAGCTAGTATTAAGAGGAGTCGCTACGCCTGTCATAAAAGTGGTATCGGTTTCGCCATTTTACTACCACTTCTCTGTCAACTTGACATTAGTATTGTTTTGTGAATGTGAATTGGGTATTTTTGGATTTTCTTTTTGTTACTGTCGTTTTTTTCTATTCTAATAATTGAACAATAATGGTTTCTTGTGCTTCACGAAGTTGTACAAGTAGAGACAGTGTTAATACGAAAAAATCATCAGGAACAACATATCATAGGTTAGTAAACAATCGAAACAGGAATGTACTGGAATATATTTCTTTGTGCTTCAGTAGGTTGTATTTAACTTCATATTATATTTAATGTTTGTAGATTTCTTAGAACTCCATCAATAAGAGATATGTGGTTGAAATTTGTGAAAAGAGGTTCTTGGCAGCCAACAAAATACAGTGTTTCTATATTATCAATTTCATCTTGTCAAAAGGACGATAATGTGCCCTTCAACGAAGAAAACCACCTCTAATCAAAAATTCAAAAAGCCGCTACGCTATACCTAGGTGAAAAAGAATTTCACCAGTGAATATATTTTTATTGATTGAAAATTTAAATAGTCCGGCTCTGCCGTCGACGCCATATTGCTAACATCACAATGTCACTCATGTGATACCACTTTCCTATTATAAGATAGTCGACTGTGTCATCTCCTCTTAATAGTAGCTCCATGGTTAATACCAATAAAGCATCAAGTTTTTCCCCTACTCTTCTTTCCTATTATTTTTTCTTCTTCCAGTATAGGAACGAAAACAATCTAACAAAACAAGGTGCATAGAGAAATATAATTTGTCTATATAACAATGTGCTTTGACATAACTATAACCAAACTTTTATATGCAATTTTTAGGCGGAAAAGTCAAATTTTGTACAATATCTTTATAATGGATAGTAAGTTTACGAAAACTATCGATGTTAAGTAACCTCTAGTCAAAAGTAGCTGACTTAGGGCGAGTTGTACCAAACACCTAAACTCGGTTTAATGGTACCTGATGTTTAGACTGTGGCTGATTGTATTTATTACATCAGTCATCATTAAACCGAGTTCAGGTGTTTGGTACAACTCGCCCACATGATGATAGAACACATTTTTTCCCAACCTCAAGATCAACACCTGACCAGTGGTTGACAAACTATCACTTTTGACCAGATAGTCCAGTAACGGTAGTCCAGAACAAGGCCAAACCTTGAAAATAGGTCGGGCCGATGCCATTTTTTTTTAATTTGCAGGTATTGATGGCTACATTCACCTCTCAAAATCTCATATATGGAGAAATGCCCGCAAGGCCCGGAAAATGGCCCTCGGAGCCCAAAAACGTTTTTTGGCCGATATCTTCCAAAATATGGCACTTAGAGATTTGCGGTTTTGATAGAAATGACGAGCAGTTCAATACCTACAAAAATGGTCCCCATGGTTTTTTTCGCTAACCCAATATTTATTGCAAAAAAGGGGTCGCGAAAATTATCATGCTTGGAAAATAAAAATACGGCATTTTCTCAGCCAATGTGTGAGCCAAGGGGACTGGATATACACGTATCTTGATTTTTTGAACTTCGAGGGTCAATCGTAGATGGCGCCACTAGTTTTCTCCCTCCTCACGTAATTATCCCGGCAATGAAGGTGCCCCCAATAACTATCTGTTTCCTGAAAATTTTTGGAGTTGAGAACGCTGTCTCGGCCTGATCCTTGGAGCTCTTAGGTCTTCGGCAATGTAGCCTAGAGGTCTGCCAATTTTTGGCAAGTCATTTTCAATAATTCGGCAAAAAAGTTTTTGAAAAATAAGATTTATTTTTGAAAGTATATGAGAATTGGAACATACATGAACAATTAGACATCTATCCATCACCATTCCAACACATTTATCTCAGATGGATGTTGCTGGCTGACATCATCAACCCCCTCTCCATCCATGCCTTCTGTTTCTTCCTCTTGCTCCTCTAGCTCTCTATCTTCACCTCCACCAATTTCTGCCCCTCCCTCTGCTTGATCAGCTGATACAATCACATCTTCATCCTCATCCTTGTAATTAGAACACGGGCCTGAATGACATGAACCACAAATAATCGTGTATGATACTATACATACACGCCTCGTGGGTGCGCACCCGGTGATCGCGTAGAATACAAGAAAAATACAGTTATTTGGGGAAAGTTTTCAAACAAATTGTTTTGATATACACGCGTGAAAGTACTTGATATATATATTGACGGAAAGGTCAGAATGTCCTCTTCAATATGGTGTAATTTTCACTCTCAAAAATTCAAACCACAAAAAGAAAGTAATCATGAAAAAAAAAACTTGGATTTTCAGGGGGGCAGAGATTCTCTAGATTTTCCGGAAAACTAAAAGAGTTGAAATGAAAAAAAAAGTACCGTTCACAAGGGGAGAACATAAGCTTTCGAATGAGGTGTATCAGAACCCGATAAAAGGATCCATTATCCCTAAATTCCGGGATTTTCCATAAAATTTCGGAAAACTCCGAAAATCCAGAAAAACCGCCCTGACGAAAACACGTGGTTTATTGGAATGCGCGAGAAAATGTTTATGTAATCCCCCGGAGTGTCTTCGAAACCCTTCAAAGTCCCATTATTCGGAAGGATTCGGTCAAAATACTTTTTATAGACAAAATACAACTAGATTCATAGGGGGGGGTCAAAATATCGACCAAAATTTTGCTTTGGCGGGAATTCCCAAAATTCTGGGGGCCCAAAAAAAAACCAGTGACAAGATATTATAGATGCAGATTTCTCCTTTCAAATGAACTTTGAATCATAAAAAAATATGCATTTTTACCCGAGTAATTAGAAAAATTGTCCATCCGCGGAGCTGAGAGCGCCTCCCGAGATCCAGGTCAGATGTAAAAAATACGGCGCGCGTTTGTGGCCCGTTATCTCGAAAACCACCAAATTGACGACGAAAACGATGGGGACCATTTTTGTAGGCATTGATCTGATCTTCATTTCTGTCCAAATCCGAAATCTCTAGGTGCCATATTTTGGGAGATATGGACCAAAATAGTTGGGAAAATGGATTTTTGGGCTCTTCAGGGCGATTTTCAGGGTCTTGCGGTCATTCCGCCATATATGAGATTTTGAGAGGTTAATGTACACATCAATACCTACAAATTAAAAAAAAAATGACACCGGCCCGACCTATTCTCAAGTTTGATACCCTTATATACTGGACTAAGAGGTGATGGAACCGAACCTTAGTAAAACAACTTTCAAGCGGAAAATATATCAGATAGTCAAAAGCAACCATTCAAGCGCAAAAGAAACTAGTGAAGGGGTAAGTCTATTTTGCATCCTCAGAATGCAGCTTCTAGGGTAGTATGAGACTCTTTCAGCAAACAGGCATTAGCACAAAATGTGTTCCACCGATTCATATACTTCTAGGCATAGAAAACACTCAGTGTGTTAGAATAAGATTGCCAAATGATAGTTTAATCTGCAATGCCCATGATTAGTAAGGCTTCTACTTTAAGTTTTGAAGGACATTTGATAAAGACTTTGGCTCTTGCTTTTCTTGTCCGAGCTACCTCTTTTTACCGCATTAGATCTGTCGAGGTTTTATACCCCAGTTTGTTGGACAAAGTCTTTTGGAAGTCCAAATTAATACTATATATGTTTTTTTAAGTAAAAAATGGTTAATAGACAAAAAATTAGTTCACAATAACAATAAAGAGCGACAAGATAAAAACATACCTTTTGGAACAGGCAACAGAACAAAACCTTTTGTTCTTTTTGAACTTGGCCTTGAGATCGACGATACCACAAGCTTCGCATTTAGCCATATCGCTCTTTCCGCCCGAACTCACATTGAAAGGAGACGATGCCCGTTTTTTCCCTGAAACAATACGAAATGAAATAAAACTAAATATTATGTAAAAAGCTAATCGATAAAAAGAAGGTCATCGGAAAGTATATTAAATATTTGATTGATTGATTAGGTTTATTGTATGACGTGGAATTTTCATCGAATCTACGGGATGTCCCATACATTAGATAATTTTTAAATAGACTTACTTGGAGGTTCGTCTGCTTCTTTATCATTAGAAGACTGAGTAGGTTTAATATCTCCAATAAGACTGCTTCTAATAACTGGGAATGGTTCAGATGATTCCTGTATAACGAAATCTTCAATTACATGAGTAAGAACTTGTGGTTTGACCATTGCCTTCGGCGGGCACCTTTCTTTAACTTCCTCAGCCGTAATTGCGACGGGAATGTTGTCCGATTGGCTTGTTGGTTGGGAAGATGGTGCGGTTCCGGGGATAGGTGTCGGTTGAACTACGGTGGGTTCCACGCCGTTTTGTAAAGGTTTCGTTTCTGCGATCGGGGGAGGTTCTTTCGTTTCGGGTTGCGTAGAGGTAGCTGGAAAATTAATTTATTTGATATTAAAATAACTAATCGTTGTATTTAAATAACGTACATCCCTGGCAACATTTTGATTTATTTGAGTTATGACGATGTCTTAATTCCATATTTGAATATTTTTAAAACGTCAACGAATATGAATGACAGTACTAAAAGCTTGTGGTCAGCTTGGAAAAGTGAAAAAAAATGTATGCGATACATTTTCAAATCAATATTTTTGTGGTTAAATTGTGCATGTGTACCGGAAATAAAAAGTGGTCTACGGAGATTATAAAAACAGTATTCAACTTTGTTGTTGTTTACACTAGAAAAGTATCTAAGCTAAATATTACGTTTGGCTGAATACCGAAAAGTAAAAGGCCATATATGTCAAGTGCTCAGAAGAAGCATTGAGTTAAAATTAGGTTAGGTAAAATTCATAATTTTATTAAAACATGAAAATATGTCAAGAATTTTTTGAGAAACCAGAACGTAGTTGTCAGTCAAAGTTTCCATACATGTACAGTTTTATAACTGTATATAATAGTTATAAAATTAGTATGAATATTTGCAAGACAACATTTATTTTTGTTTCAATATCCACTAACTGGTCTAACCTTCCAACTACTTAACATAAGATGGCGGTGTAACGATATTTAAATTAAGGTTTTTAAATATCCAGTAAAAACATCAAGGTGTCAGAAACCATCAACAATTATGTAAATAATTAATTATTAGCAAATGACGAATCTATATTTCACAGTAGAAAACGTTTAGTAACGGTGAGTAAGCCGATTTTTATAACAAAAATAAACATTGTAACATACAGACCTGTTCGCAGAAGTAAAATAATCTTCATGACTGAGTTAATATTATCATACTCCACAATAAATCTAACAACGTTCTGTCGCTGTGTTACAACGTAGTCGGGAATACAACGCGATTTCTCACACAAACACTTTAAAAGGAAAAATCCCGGTAAACAATCACGAAAAAATCCAATTTCAAATGACGCAACTAAGTTTTTCTTGACAAGTTCGCCAACTGGGTAGTGCGGAAGATACTACAATGATTTTTTCATATGTATGTGTTTTTATTTTATTTTCATGTATTAGTAAAGGAAAGTGATAGTCGAGATTTTTATTTGAAACAAATGCTCCTCCTAGTTAATCATCTATAGGTTGATTTTTGCTTGGCAATTTTGTTAACTTTGATTTGAAGAGAAAAGCCGACATTATAAATGATTTATTTTTATGATGTGAAAATATACGAGGTGAGTGGGTGTAGTTTATTATCGATTGAGGTTTCTCAGTAAATAGTATTAACAAATATCATAGGCGTACTATAAAGTGTTTGGGGGGAAAATTCTCATTTTCCATGGGCGTACATATTTATTTTAAATGGGTATTTATTTACAAAACTTATATTTATGTGGTTTCTGGGCTGAAATTCGGGACACTGATATATGGTTACGAAAAAATTTGGACCAGTTTTGGGCTTCAGCACTATTTTGAGCAAACATTTCATCTACCATGGGCGTACGATTTATAAGGGATTAATTTATTTGCAGAAATGTCTAAATCATAGATGTACGATCAATTTTTTAAAGGGAGTTCATTTCTTCGTGAAAATATTCATTTATCAGTGGCGTACGATCATTTTTTTAAAGGTATTCTAATTTTGTCTTTTCTTCATTTACATTCAAATTTTCGAAGATTTTAAACCATTTCAAATTTTAATAAAAAGAAAATATTTGAGAAAAAAAATTAATTTACTCACCATCAACCGAATTTTCCTTAGCATCTATTTGTATATTACTATTCTGTACGGTACTATCGGTGGCGTTGGATTCGGTGGGTACTTCTTTCTGTATACTTATCGTGGGTGTTAAATGTACCTGTTGTGGCTGAGTTATGGCGATTTGCTGTGGAGCGGTGGGATGTAGCTGTTGAATTTGTACAGGACTCGACGATACTTGCG
The DNA here is from genome assembly GCA_910591685.1 of Galerucella tenella. NCBI lineage: Eukaryota > Metazoa > Arthropoda > Insecta > Coleoptera > Chrysomelidae > Galerucella > Galerucella tenella. The sequence goes on from CAJUYH010006998.1 coordinate 13,185, forward strand.
AAATCGAGGTCGGTTGAGCGGCGGACGTTTGAATCTGGCCGATTATAGTACCGGGAGGTGCCATTTGCTGCAACTAAATAACAAATATTGTTTCAAATAGTGGATATTTTACTTTGTAATCAAGATAAAAGTGAAAAACAAGTGCTGAAGAAACTAATTTGGACGATTTCGATATAAGACGTCAAGTTCCAATTTTAAGCTGGATACCAGGTCACCAGGGAATAAAATGCAATAAAAAGGCCGATGAATTAGTCAAGCAGGGAGCAGCGGAGGTCATGATAGGGCCAGAACCTTCCTGTGGAATTGCTAAATGCCTAACTAAGGAAAGCATCCACAGATGGATAAACAACCAGGCGTTGCGCTGGTGGTATAAAACCCCAGGACAGAGGCACGCTAAATTATTCCTCAAAAGCCATTCGGCCAAACTGTTACACGACCTACTATGTCAAAGTCGAGAAAAGATAAGGACAATGGTGGGAATGCTGACCGGACATTGTAGGCTGAGGAAACATAATGGCCTAGCAGATGACAGCCTATGCAGGTTCTGTCAGGGAGAAGACTAAACCGCGGAGCACGTACTCTGTTAGTGCGAATGCCTAGCAAGGGCGCGGTTTAACATACTCGGAGAAGAAAAACCGAGGGCCGAGAGTTACACAAAGGAGGCGGTATCCAGGCTAATGAGTCGAATAAAAAGAATAAAGCTAGATATCGAGCTCTAAATTTAGGGAGGACCACAATAGATCTGCAAAGGTCGCAGTGGGATAGGGCAAAGAGCCACTCCAATTTTAATCTAATCCAACTTTGAAACCTTTACATAAAATATTTACAGCGAACAAAACTAACCTTAAAATGAGAAATTCCATCACTGCGTTTTCTCAAATTTTCACAACTCTATTAAAACTGACCAACATACTTTTTATTATTTAAAATATAGTTCAACAAACGTTCTGACACTACTATATGAAACACTTGAATAGTCATTTTGTTTGTGTTTATCACAAAATTACGATTACAAATTAAACAACGCTACTTCCTGACGTACTCGAAACACACACTCGGCATGAAACAATAAACTATAACCTTGTTATTTAATATTCGATAAGAAAATGACTAACCGAGCATAAAGATTAAAAATCGTAATTAAATCTATGAATAACTTCCAAAGAAGATTATAAGAATTAAAGTTCCAAAAAATATACACAATAAAGATTTCTTTTGTATACGAATGATGCAAGGTATGAAAAATGTCAAAAAAAATGCGCACGCGCATCGTGGAACTAAATATAGAGATGGAAGAGGGAACATATATTATTGCGACTTGGTTTTGTACCGGGTGATCAGTTAAGGGTAGCGAGCGGACATATCCAGTGGCGGATTTACCGGTACGCTGAGTACGCTGCAGCGTAGGGCCCCGGGCAGCATGAGGGCCCCGCAGGGGCCCTCCTTACATTTCAAGAATATATTCTAAATTCCCAATTGTAAAAAAAATGTAAACTAATGAAAACCGTATTATTACAGTAATAATTTTTATTCAAAATTAACAATCATAAAAAATAAATATAGAACTGTTATGACAGAAAAAAGGTTGCAATTTTTGGGAATATTTTCAATTGAAAGTGATTTTACTGTTAACTTAAATTACGATGATGCAATAAGGGAATTTGCCAATATTAAAATTAGAAAAATGAGTTTGTTTTTGTAATTTTTGTTTGTTTCCTTTATGTTCATATTTTATATCCTTACTACCTGGTTATTTACTTTTATTATTTTTATCTGTTGTACCTTTAATACTTTATATTCTTGTGAAGTCTCTTACTCAGAAAACTGGTTATTTTTGTTTTTGTATTTTGGAGTTTTTATTTATTTGTTTAACTAAAATGTTTGTATTTTATTTTCTGTGTTATGAATACATTTACACACATATTATTATGTAAAATGTACCTGAAGTTACTTTTAAGCAATTTGATTACGAGCCATGCAATGTGTTTTGTCTCAACTAAATATATTTTTCCTATTTACTTAATATTTTTTATTTTGTGTCGTTTTGATTTTGTTTTAATTTATCGATAAATTATCCTAAAATAAAAATATTTGTTTTATTTTGTATCTAAAAAGTAGGGGCCCCTTAAAGTTATGTAGCGTAGGGCCCCATAAATCGTAAATCCGCCACTGATGTTAGTAGTCCATCCTAAACATCGTCGTTTCCAGCGAATATTCTGGCAGGAAGTCAAGGAAAGCCCCATTGAAGTTTTCGAGATGTCTTGATTATCCTACAGACTAGCATCTGCTTTCCACCTAGCCACTCGATGTCTACATGAATAAGATCACTTCCATTCTTCAGTCTGGTGGTTTCAAACTGAGAAAGAGGTCTTATAATCATCGACCGATCATTTCAGAACAATCCTCAGAACATCAAACCTTCCACGAAAAATCCGAATTCAAAACTTTAGGTCTTGTTTGGGATCCAAATATTGATGTATTGAAATACTCCACAAATTTTCAACCTCCAACGTCTATCCATGTTACTAAGCATCAAATTATTTCCATAATTTCAAAGATTTTTAATCCCTCAGGTCTTGTCGGTCCAGTCATCATTATGGCCAAACTATTTATGCAAGGTTTTTGGCAGTGTCAAGTCAATTGGGATGATCCAGTACCCTCGCATTTACTCGACGCCTGGAAATCGTTTCTGGACAGTGTTCATCTAATGGATCGACTAGAAATTCCAAGGCATGTTTTGTGTATCTCTGATGGAAAACTCGAGATTCACGGTTTCTGCGATGCCTCCGAGGCTGCATATGGATGTTGCATATATCTTTACTCCCACAGATCTACTCAACATTCAACTAGGCTTCTTCGCGCCAAAAGCAGAGTGGTCCCTCTCTAAAAAAATTACATTACCTCGTCTAGAGCTTTGTGGCGCTCTACTTCTTTCTCGCTCATTAAACGTCGTTCAGACTGCAATCTCTAAATATATAGATCAAATACACTTATATACAGATTCCAAGATCGTTCTAGCTTGAATATCTACTTAACCCTGTTACTTGCAGACGTTTGTAGCTAATCGTGTTGCAGAAATCACGGAATTAACTTCAGATTCCCGTTGGCATCATGTTCCCTCTGCCGAGAACCCAGCAGACGATATTTCCAGAGGAGCTACTCCCGAACAATTGTATACAAACACAATGTGGTGGAACGATCTTTCATTTTTGCAAAATGGGCATTCCCGTCCAGCACCCTATAACGCCGATTTAAGGCAACTCGACATTTCCGATATGAAAATTAGCTTAACCTTACTTGTTAGTCAATCCTTTACTGATTTTTCAATATTTCAGGCATTTTCTTCTCTTTCGAAACTCCAACGAGTTACTGCATATATCCTGCGTTTCAAGATTAATTGTCGCCACCCTGATAAATTGATAGGTCCACTATCAGTACAAGAGCTACGGTCCGCCTTTACGTATCTCTGTCGGTTGGCACAATATCAAGAAGTCGCTACTGAAATTGATTTGCTATCCAAACAAATCTTTTACCTAGATCAAGTAGATTATTGAACTCACACCCTTATTTGGACGACAATAATGTGCTAAGTGTTGGAGGCAGGATCGAACATTCAAACGTTAGTTATGCTCAAAGGCATCCTATTATTTTACCACCAAAACATTCTCTAACAGAGTTGATAATCAGGCTTGAATACTTGACTCATTTGCATGCAGGCGTACAACTGTTGCTTTCAATCATAAGATTACAATTTTGGCCTTTGTCAGCCAAAACCGCTGTTAAATGTGTCTTACGAAAATGTGTTCGGTGTTTTCGAGCTAAGCCTGTTCCTTTGATCCAACTCATGGACAATTTACCAGCTGATAGAGTTTCACCATCCCGAGCATTCTTCAAATGTTCCGTGGATTATGCAGGTCCCTTTTCATTAAAGAGTTCCCCGTTGAGAAACTCCAAGGTCATTGAATCATATGTTTGTATTTTTGTGTGTCTTTTCACAAAGGCTGCACATCTCGAATTAGTTCACGACTAACTAACTAACCCATTCATTCATCAATTATTTTAAAAGATTTATTTCACGCCGCGGAAAACCGTCCGACATTTACTCCAACAATGGTACTAATTTTGTTGGTTGTAACAACGAATTATTAAGTATTAAGTATCATCTAGCACGGGTAATCTCAAATGATCCTGTTAATTATACCCCCTTAACTCTTTCTCACTTTCTCATCGGAGAATCACTAGCTGCACTACCAGAAGACAATTTATTGGAGATTTCTCAGAACCGTCTTAACAAGTTCCGAAGGCTGCAGCAAATCCAACAACATTTTTGTGCCAGATGGTCTAAGGAGTATGTGTCCCAGTTCCAAACACGTTCAAAATGGCAGATTCTCCAATCCAACGAACAACGAGAGGGTGATTCAGTCGTTCTCAAAGAAGATAATCCGCCTCCCTTGGACTGGTGTTTAGGCCGCATCGTTCAACTGTTTCCCGGAAAGGACAATGTTACTCGTGTCGTGTCGGTGAAAGTGCCATCAGGAACTATTCTCGAGAGGGATATTTCCAAGGTGTGCCCCTTCCTATAAACAACCACAGTGATTGAACTTACCTAAAATACTGTCAAAAATATTTTTCAGCTCCCCCAAAATATTAAAATCTGGTAATGATGCAGTGACGAACCCCAAACAAATGAGTGAAGAGTTCTCTAATGGAAAATAGTGGAGAAGGTGCAGTTGGCCATTACTATATCCTCTATGGCATGAAGAAAATCCATCAAAAGTGGATTAACAATTCATTCTTGACCTCTTCAATCGTAAATTAACTTCAGCATAATTCCCAAAAAGCTGGAAGATGGCCACTATTGTCCCGTTTTTGATAAACTTTCGTCTGATCCTAACAGCTATCAATCTTTATCTTCAACAAGCTTGAAGAAATTGTTGATACATGATTCTCCTTGTGCTTGGAATCAAACCTTCTATCTCAAAATCTGTTTGCCGTAGCAAACATTCTACAACCAATTAGCTACTGAATTTCAAGAGCGAAAGTGAAAATGCTTTTTGAATAAAGATAATAGAGATAAGTTTTGACCTAGAAAAAGCCTTCGACTGAGTCTGGAAATTTTTTCTCCGAGAACCACAAGTGTGGAAAACTCTCAATAATAATAATATAATAATACTTTATTTATCCTTTTTGATCATAGTACATGATATAGGACAGGTCAAACAGAAAAGAGGATATTACATTAAATACGACTTACTCATTAAACAGTTAAATTAAAATCGTTTGTTCAAAAACTCTGATATATCATAAAAACATTCGACAATTAAGAAATTTTTAAGTTTTTGTTGGAAAAAATTGAAATTGTTCTCATCTCTTATACAGATGGGCAAATGATTCAGGAATTGGACTTTTTTCAAACAATGACGTTTCATGTTTTGGTGGCCGTATAAG
>CAJUYH010006999.1:0-18632 GCA_910591685.1 Galerucella tenella
AAAAAAAAAAGAGATGCTTAAGTAATAATTTTAAATATATTATTGTAAAATTAATATTTATTGAAAAATTCAATTTTAATTCAAGAAGTCAATTTTAATTAAGCACAGTCTCTTTCATGTTTATTTTTCAAAAAGTTGCATCAACCCTCAAGAAAATAAAAAATTTAACCCATTGAATGATGATAGTCAATTAAATTAATTTAATAAACTGTCACCGAATTTTTCATATATATATATATTTCACATTGACGATGCCAGTTTCTATTTAAGACTTCAATAATATATAGGCTACAATAAAAAAAAACATTTTGTATATTTTGTTTATCATTGGAAACAATTTCACTGCAACGAAATATACGAAATATTTATTTATCAATATTATAATGAAAATCAAATCCAACTTGTCTCATCAAAACATTCACATTACTAAAAACCATGAAGCAGCATTGTACAAAGCTCAGACACCTATACTAATATTGCATCGAATTATCTAATTATTTCAATGAGTTGCAATTAAAACAACATAATCAATTCACAGTCTCTTCAAGCGAATTCTTATTTTGAAATCGTAATAATTTTTGAAATTGAGACAAATTTTATCATAACCCTCTGGATCGTTTGATTTTGCAGTATAAATATAGACAACATTTTCACATGTCACTGCCACAATTCTCTATAAATATTTCTTGTTAATCCACAAAAAGTGATATGAAAAATTTATCGATACACAATATTTCGATAATAAAACCCGTCTAGAGTTCATATACATAAATACTTAAAAAAAATAAACATCCATCTCGCGTCTCTGGCTCAGCTAACATATAAATATTAATATAATAGCACTGATTGCGCCGAATCAAATCCAAATATACATCATTCGGATGTGCAATTTATATATATATATATATATATAAATGTTGAAGCAATAACGGTGCAATGGGAATAATGCTCGGACACCCGGGACACGTTTGGGAGCGACGCGATGACACGTCGACAATCGTGGCGGTTGACGATATAAAATCGAGTGGTCAATAGAGAAAGACAGGACAAAATAGCGAGGGCGAAGGTGGGATAAAGAGACGGAATGAAAGAAGAGGCAAATGGTGGAATACATAGAAGAGGGAATGAAAGCTCGATGCCACGTTGTGGTGGTCGAGAAGTGTTTTGCTTTCGATGGGCCAACTGTGCACTAGTGGTATTAAATATACACAAGCCGATTTGTCACTCATCAATTGTCACCCACTCGATGGTGGCATTCATTTTGTTGCAATCAATTAATTTTCACTAGGATCCTCATGCTATTGTTGTTTTATCCGAAAATTACAATCAATTTAATCAATCGATATAAATAAATATATGGATGAGATTGAGGTTATAAAAGATATATTTTTATATTGTGATAGATTTTTCAACGACAAATCAATTGGAGTTTATTTGAATTTAACATTTTAGATATTAATTTTGGAAATAAAATTAATTTTAAATAAAAAATTGCACTGATACAGTGTATATTAATAAATATAAACTTTGTTAAATATTCTTTCTGTTTACAATTTAATTTTATTGAAAATATAATTCATTTCGAAATTCTATATTGGTAATAATTTTTATTCTCTTCATTTTAGTATATGCCATATAAAGGTAATTATAAAAGTATCGATTGGACTTATATTGCGGATGTTTTTACTAGAGAAATCATAATTATACAATGTGAAAGAATTCAATCGATTGTTACAAACATTTTATATACACCATACATTATATTTCTTTTATTTTGCTTCGTTTATGTTCTTTTCTTCCCTTTTACAGATTTATAATTACATGTGTATGTATGTGTGTGTGTGTGTGTGTGTGAATCTACCTAGGTATATAATACGAAAGAACCTCACGTCTTATCGTATATGCATGTACATATACGTATGGACGACGTTTATATGCACGCCAAGAGCCTCGAGTTCTTGTATTTTATAAACTGATTCAACTGCGCACTACACAATCAATTTTTTTTTTTTTTTTTTTTTTTTTCCCCCGCCATTTCTTCATCAATAAATGAATCGTGTGAATATTTGTTTTGGGATTACGAATAAAAATGAAAAGAAAAAACATTTGCAGCCATTGTGTCACTGCCAATTGTGCACTAATACACACAACACAAAAAAAAAAAAAAAATTTCATCCATAATAAAAAAAAAAAAAACAAACAACAGACAAAAAAACCGTATTTCATTTTTTGTATTTTTCATTACTACTTATTTATTTATTTATTTTTTCATTTCAACTTTAATTACATAAATAAAATTCCAAAGCAATAAATTTTTTTTAATTGACAACTCATTGATTATATTTTGTATAGTGAAATACAACTCTCCAAGTGTAAACTTAATTATTTTTCAATTTTATACACAATAAATATAATAGTGTATATATGCAAACCCACACGGTTATAACAAAGATATATTGAATACACAGTTTTGCGACACGATAAAATACACAAAACCAACACATGTCGACATGCAAGTGGATATATGTATAAATATATATATATATTTATTTATACACATTTATAGTTATGGAATTTAAAAATAGTTATGCGAGATTGTTTTTCAAGCGAGTTTGCCAATTCGTTGAGCGAAACTCGAGGTGGCAGTTGCGCCGCCGTCGAAATAAAAGTAGTAACATTATTGACAGCAGTGTCAGAGTAGTGAAGACATCGGCCATTAAATATAATTGATAAACGACGTACAACTAAATTTGCACATACACTAAATATTGAGAGACACGTTCAAACACCGAAAAAATATGCGAAATTAAACGAAACACAATGGAGAATAGAGAGGAGGGATGATGTAAAGGATAAGGAAGCATCAACATCTCTAGTGGGATAGAAATAAAAGATATATAAACAGAAAATAGGGATAGATAGATAGATAGATAGAGAATGGGAGAGAGAGGGAGAGGGAGAGAGAGAGAGATGGAATGAAACAACGCAAATCGATTGTGCCAACATTAATGTTGAAGAGTAAAATAAAAAGAAAAAATTGTAATTTACTTAGTAAAACATAAAACCGCGGCCGATGGACGGCGAAGGAAGGCAAACACATTAAACATTTAGAGAGCATAATAACCCGCAGCACCATACGTATAGAGCACTACCGGCGCCCTTTTCATTGATGCCGATGAATAATATATGTACATATATACATTAAAAAAAAAAATATATATATATATATATATATATGTATGTATGTATGCATAAATGACGCGGCCAATATTTTATTTCTATAAATATTTCTTTTATATTTACCTATATCTTATGTTAGTAATAATAATGAAACAAAATGGAATTTATATTTCATCTGCTAACTCTGGCACACTCAAAAATAATCGTTTATACAGAAATTACAATAATTAAAAATGGAATGATAATAATATTTTTTTTTTAATTGTGTATTAATCATGAAATTAATATTTCACAAATGAGCTAGCAGTGCTTTCATATTTTTCCCCTTTTTCATTTTTTTCTTTTTTTTTTTTCATACATTTTCATGCAAATATTTTTATTTATTTATTAATGCCATAATGGTTAATTGTACTTTTTTTTGTTTTGTATTCGTATTTTCTTTCAGCGCATTGAAATGATAAAACATGTGCGACATTAACTGTCATGGCGGCACGAACGAAAGTTATGAAATTTATAACCGCGACATATTGGCTGTAAAAAAGCAAAAAAAAAAAAAAGGCACGGAAAATTAAGGGTAGTAAAACATCCAACTGACACATTCCCCTTATTCTCCATCTCTCTCCCTCTCTTCATCTTCTTCTGCGTTTCATTCGCGTTTAACCAATCTATTTCTCTCGCTTTCTCTTGTATTTAATGGTGCAACGAAATATTTTCGTGCGATAAATACTTTCATTTCAATGGTGTAAAAGTGAAAAAAAAAGTCATGGAAAAACAAGAATAGGAAAAAGTAAAAGAAAATGAAAAAGGTTTATACGAAAATTGTACAAATACGTTGCCAAAATATAAAGTACTTGTGACCACAATAATATATGCAGTCTTACCTAAGTTTTCTTTACTAAATCAAACATTTCCAATATTAAATTTTCCATTGTAATATTGCGTTTGCTTCATTTTTTTTTTTTTTTCCCCCCCACTGACGACTTTTTCCATTATTTCCAATTGAACAGAAAAAAATTTATTAACACTCATTTTCAATATTGTCCGCGCACTCACAAACAATTCAGAACAATAAATATACTTTATTTTTTATTTATATAAATTTTTTGGATTAACTTTTTTTTTCATATATCGGCAAGTTAGAAATTTTATCATCAACACAAGATAAAACAGTTATAAATAGAAGATTGAAAACCTAACCTAACATGACATCTTTGGGTGATATAGAGAAGTGAAAAAATCGAGAGAACAAGAATCAAAAATATCCAATCAAATATATATTAACTGCATAAACAATTCATGTGTAAATATATAAAACTTGTATATAAACGAATGTAATTCATTATGATACTCGTTAAATGTCCGGGATAAAAATTAATTTTAATGTATTCCAACTCAAAAGTAATCAAATAAACCCATTAATTATATCGGAATAAATTAAATAAATAAATGAAATGATATACATATATATATGTATATATAATATTACTTGTGTACTTACCCAAAAAACCGAAAAATGAAAAATAAGACAATGATGAAAAAGAAAATCTTATTTGCGTTGTGAATTCTGTGTCTGAAATAGAAAAAAAATTATTGTATATTAGAATTTTTATTGAATATATATAAATATATATGTGATATTATTTATTATTTAGCGAAAATGGTTATTGCAATATTTTTGTAGGCGTTGAGATAATTATCGGTGGCCGTTTGTAGGTACATTTCATGTACAAAGTAACCGACGACATAACCAACCAACCAACCACTTGTGGATCGTCGTCGTCGCGCACTCTAACACATTTTTTTTTCTCTCTCCCTCTCTCTCTCTCTCACACAACCTCAACTCAGCCAAAGGGAACGCAGCGAAATAGAAAAATAAAAATCAAATTTAAAGTTTTATTTTTGACGTTGGATGAAATTTTAATGAACAAATGACTCATCATAGTTTGCATATAGCCGTTAAAATTGTGTGTTGAATGTTGTGTGTTGACAAAGTCGAATGTCTTTTTTATAGACAACAGAAAAAAAAAAAAAATATATTTTTCGGATGGTTATGCACGAGAGTCACACATACAAACACACATATACACTGTCAATCGCGTCATGTCAAATTTTATTTGCTCTGTTTAATATAAAAATAGATGATAAATTCACGGTATTACCTCGTAATTTCGTGTTCAAAGTTGTCTCGAATTGTTTAACACTAATAATACTTTGTTTATCACCAATAATATTACATTAAATTCATAAAATAAACTTGGACAAAACTTTTTTCGGCGTAATGATGTTTAGCATGAGGACAACTGCATGTACACATTGACTGCAGTAGCGATCGTTGCGGTTAAATTGCTAATTAATAAGAAGTCACGTGGTATTTCCTGTCGGTAAGTTTTATTTTTTTTCTTATCGATCGTATGTAAATACGCAAACTATTGAAATTTTATTATCATGTTTTTGGACAGTACGAATTGACAGCAGAACAATATAGAACTCTGTACCATTCTGATTAAATTACGTATTCGCATGGTGATGTCTATATTATATATTTGTAATTAGGAGGGAAAGCGATTGGGAACTAATTATCATGATTTTTCACTGAAATTGTTAAATCTTTTTCCGAAAAAAATGATTGTGGGCTAAAGCGTTAATACAATTTAGCTTTCACTCAGTAGACTTACAAAATTCTCAAGAAACTACAAATTTCTATTTAAATATACATTTAATTAATAATACTCTGTATGAAAAATTTTATAAAATTCACTGCATAAATTCGACTATTTCCAATGAAATTCTTCTTTTTCACCAGTAAAAAATTTTTACTCTCGCAGATCTATAACAATAAAATAATTTTCATTCACGTCAGTGAAAAAAAAAGAAAAACTAAGAAATAACCAAAGATTAAAATGGATTCCAGCCCAACGTACGGAAACGATATTCAATCTGAAATAATCTTGAAACTATTTGTCCTACAGAGAGCAAAATAAATTATGAAAAATCAAACTTAAAAACTATTAAATTAAATTATTATGTTCTTCGTTTCCCTCATCAACTTGTATTAATTTTTTTCTTGTATTTTTTCCCCAACTTCGTTTTATTAACACTGCTTTATTGTAGTATTAATATGCATCATTTTATCAACAATTGATAAAAAAAAAAAATAATAAACGTTATATATAGTTGAATGTGGAAATATTTTCTTGGAGTTGATTCCATGTTGCATCATTCTTTTCATCGCGTATGGCCACATTTTCGAACACACACACACATATATATATATATATATAGATATATCTATCTATGTCGATACACAAATACACAGATATACAGACATTGATAAACCGTTACTTGAGCAGTTATGCAGTGACGTGGTTGGGGGCTCGACCGCACTACGTAAGATTATCGCTATCTTCCTTATTATTTTTGTTTATATAAACGCTTTACAGTGTAGGCCGTGGCTGCTCATTAATCGCAGGCACAGTTCACAATGTTATTTCGTTTGATAAATATCAGACAGTTTAAATAGTCTATACGTATATGTAATTTTAAGGAAATTATTTGAAAGGCGTCAAAACATTTCGAAATAATATTTATCATATTGAATTGATATAACCATTGAGATAATTCGAATTTAAATTTTTTATTTTGATGACATATTATCTGCATACATATGATGTAAACATCCAATAATATAGGCGGAATACAATGATAAATCTTTGCTCCTCTTCGAGACATTTATTTTTATATATTTTTAAATGATAAAATTGATTTTATTTCAGATATAAAAATTCCATTCTATAATCCAACTATTCATGAAACCACAATCAGATAATATTAGATAAAAATAACTTGGATAAAAAGTAAAGATTATTCACATTTATTTAATATTACATTAAAACCAATTATCATATTGCTCTTTATCACTTATTTGTTGTAAATATTGCACTTTTGAATTTAAAACAATGACAACATCTATTTATCATCGCAACAGGAAGTAATTTTAATAGAATTATTGAATCAAATTATATTAGTAATGAATTTTTTATTTTCGTTCATTAAATTGTTCAATTATTTTAGTCGTCCTTTTATTATTATTCTTTTTTTCTTTGTTGTGGCGAGATGACGACACAGATTATGTATTATATATTTGCTCCCCCACGATCATCATAAGGATGTTGTGTTATATTTGCATTGGTCTTATTACCAAACTTGAAGAAATATTTTATATATCAACATGATATTATAACCTATGACTTCTTCACATGGCAACTCATTTTCGCTCACCGTTTATATACATAATTATTATATATTTCAATATAATATTGATAAAAAATCATACAAGCTCATTTTATCATTCATGATGATGATATTTATTGTAAACATCATTCGTTATTGTGTTTAATAATAAAGAAATATTCTATTTGTTTTCAAAAAACTTGCTATAGTTATCCCAATTTTATTCTCCATTATTTTCAAAATAATAATAATAGATTATTAAAGTAATTAATCATTTATAATACATCTATACAAAATGCTACCAGGAAATATGCTGCCAAAATTATTTTTCCAATCATTACATTTAAGATAGTTTTTGCGCTCAATTTCATTCCGTAAATATAATTTCGAATTAATTTGATATTATCATTTGTAAATAAATTCACTGCTTTCATTTTTACGAAATGTTAATATTCAAAATCCGTTGGGATTTTAAGGGATGATGCAGTTTCGAATTATATTAATCTGAAGTATTGTTCGAAACACAATGATGACAAAAAATACAGATTCTGTATAGATTTTCCACTAGTATTTTATAAACAACATTTTGCCACAACTCCTTTGATAGAAATATATGTATATAATTGCAAATATTTATATGTGCACATATAATTTTATGCATTTATATATATTTATGTTCCCCAACGGGTTGTTTGGTTGGTAACTACTCAGCTGTTTATCTACACACGTAAACACACACACACAGGACTATGCGACATACTTTCAATGTGACAGTAGTCGTTTCCCCACCCATGTGAAAGACTATTACTGAACTGGTTAAATCTAGATCGCTCATGATTTTTATTCCAGTTTATATCGTATCTACAATATATATATGTATATATATATATATTAATTAAAATGTCAATATGATTATGGACATTAATGTTCATAGTTGAGCAATTTGAACAAGTATACAAATAGTATCCTGATAAATTCCATCTTGGCTTCTTGCTTGCTCAAACTACATGTATAAATATTTATTATAGGGTAATTTTTTGTTTTTGTTTTGTAAAGTTTAATAGACAATTCATTTATATTTAATGAATTATTTTTTTTTGTAATAATCGAAATTGTTCTGAAATTATAGAGAGAATTTTGATAAAATTTACTTGATAGAGGGCGAGAAAGGTATATATCTATGGAAAGTTTTGATATGTATCATTTTTAAACATGATCAAAGATCGTAGTTCTGTATACATAATTTAATTATATTAATTCAATTTAATTCCATTCATTTCAATATATATATATAGGAAGGTATAGTGTTCGGATGGTTGTTGAAACACCAATATATAATAATTTGAATTCTAAATAATAAGAGTCTTTTTAAATGGAATCTTTACTCGGCCATATCATTGGAGAAAGTGTCCTTTGACCTGAAATTTAGGGTTAGGGTCAAGACCTGATCCACCACTTGGCAACTTGGATTCGCTCTATTGACGTCACGAGTTTTCCCCATTGATATCACAATTATTACCTAGGAAGCTGCATCTTCGACAAATATATTTTATTATTTTATTTCAAGTTTTTTCTTTCTTTCAGTTCTTCTTTCTTCTTTTTTTTTTTTTTATTATTATTGTGGGTAACGATTCTTCATGAATATATATATATATATGAATTGTGAATGAACAGTGACATAAAATACAATAAAATGGAGCTCGTGCAATGAGAGAGCAACAAAATGCGATCGAGGCAAAGTCGAGATCGATGAGCTGTTGCTTAAGAATTTTATTTTTTTTATACATTTAATCTTATTATTATTTTTATTTTGTTTATTTATCAATAATGTCAGTTAAGTTCAGTATATGAATACACAATCTTATGCTTCAATACATTTGCATTTGATAAATGTACACCATAAATATATATACATCTATGTCTAGGTCGGCAGAAATATTGATAAGAAAAGTCAAGAGACGAACTTTTAGAAAAAAGTGAACAGAAACATTAACTCGAGTGAAATAACGAATGAAAGAAAAATAGTAAGAGTAATGCATAAACATAATTCGATTATGACAACACAAAACTATCGCTTCATTAGGCATGACCTCACGTCACCTCTGCCATTAATTAGAATTATATTGCATATTTTTTTATTTATTTTTTATGTTTTTTTTTACGAATCATTTACAATTTATCTCGAAAGAACTTGGTGATATGTACATCGATAACGACATATCATTATCTCACAAGAATCTCTCAAAATTAATATCATCTATATTTATGACACTGTGCCAAAGTCCATGATAGAAAAAAAAAAAATTAATATTGCCAATTTTTTTTTTATCAAATAAAAATTTTCAATATGTAATATGAATGATAAAAAAAAATAATTCCACACACACATACACACACATATATACACGGGCATGTATTGACACTGATCTGATAGCCATTTTCACTATACATTCTCATTACAAATCCATTGTCACATGTATAATTATATTTTTTGTCAATATTAATGAAACATGATCGATTAAAATCAATTCGTAAACATACAAATATGTACATAGGATTGAGTGATAAATAAAATAATTTAAAAGTGTGATATGTAAAGTGATCGTGAGTTCATTATCGACATTGTTGACTTGCTTCATCATGAATAAGAAAAAAAAAAATGAGAGAAGGAGAGAGGAGGGAAGACCGTTGAGAATTATCAGGTTTAGACTCCAGACAATAATTGGACTATGAACGACCATTATCAGTAAAACCCTTACACATGTATATGTGCGTTCGTTTATATATATATATATATATATATATATCATAGCTGAGTGCATCGATATATTGGACTCGCACTCATATATTTGACTTCTGTACTATTACTCTTATTGAATTGGAAAAATCATTACTTATCACTCGTTTGCAATCAAAATGAATAAACAAAGAAACAGACATTTGTAAATAAATTTTCCTTGTTTCATTCTTTCATTTTTTTCATTGTCAGTTTGATTGGTATACATAACAAAATAAGTAATCAAAAGCGAGATTCGCGTTTCAATTGCATTCATTTTAAATACAAGAGTTTGTTATAAATTTTACATCCATAACATTAATTGCATAGTATACATAATAGTGATAATTCATAGGATAAATACACAAATTATATCACATAAAACATTTTATATATTTTGGTATTTCATAGTCCCAATTTAATTTTGATTTAATTCCAATTGAATTCACAATAATTTTTATTCACAAAAATGAAATATAATTGCGGAGTAATATCACAACAATACAATTGATAATGCGACTTTTGTTTAATAAATAATTGAATATTACACACCCGGTATTTATTTGCCAATACAAACTTTAATGATGTATCATAAAAAATTCATTGCCCACAGACAAATTTTCGCGCAAATGTGAAATTTTTTTTCCGCTCAACTGAATAAAATTAAATAATGTATTATTGATAAAAAAAAAATTATTGTCTACAAAAAATATTAACGAAACATGGTGTATTCCGGTGTATTCACGTACACCTATTATCGATTCCTCTGTTAGTTACAATGAAAGTGATTGGACAGTAATCAATGCAATATTCATTGATCATCCTTTAAAAAAAATTTGAAGTCCCAGTTTTTAGGTTTTTGATTAATTATCGACAACGTCAACCGAGTAGAGTTTGATCTGACGTTGTTTCACATATGTCAGGTTAGCATTTATTCTAAATTAATTCACCTAGAATTGTGACGTGCAATTCACGTGTGTGGTTATTGCGTTCCGTTTAATGAATAAAAATAATTATTAATTATAGAATAAACATATTTATATTCTTTCTAAAAATATCAAACTTCGTCTGAGTTTCAAATCAGGACAAACTTCGATGAGCAATAAAACCATCAAATTTAAGTTTTTTTTTTTGTTCATTACCGATAGTACAAATATATATAATGTGTGTGTGTGTGTGTAAATTCTGTGCATTAGTATGACAGTTGTGTATACATGTGTATTTCTACATCCGCTAGACGTCGCATGGCGATGATGCAATTCTTTTTAATGTGTCAAAAGCAATTCAGTTATCACAATGCCATTATATGTGATTCATAATATTATTCACATTTCCATTTTTGTTTTCTATTCTCTTCTGTTAATTCATCATGAATTCAATTATTCTTTCACTCAAATACTATTATTTGTATCAATTTTTTTTTCCTTTATTATTTAAATGTGTAAAAGCTTAGAAATTTGTTGTGCTTGACATTTACCATTTTCTTTTTTGTTTAATTTCTTGTTTACATATAAACGCATAAATATATGTTGGTGTTGACATTTAGCACTCAAACGTATATATATATATATATCAGACAACTACCCCCCGTGTGTATATATAATTGAATGTCAAGCACGATTAGATATATATTATTCTGATATTATTATCATAGCACTTTCGCCACAAAAATTATCTATCAAAAATATATTGACGTGTAACTTAAAAATAGAAAATTATTATCAAAACAGATAAATAATAATAATAATAATAATAATAATAATAATAATAATTCCCCAAATTTAATTGTACTTTGAATATAGATAAAATGAATGAAATACAATGTGACACACCTCCATAAGCTATAAAATGTGTATTGCCTTCCGCAAACTCATAATTAACTATTTCAATTATAATAATGAAAAATAAATTTATTTATTTTTTAAATGACAAAAAAAAAATTGCTGTCCAAAATTGTTTTTTGTCCCATCACCAAAAAGATGTTATGTTTGATTGACATTCAGATTCAAACTTGAGTGAGAGTAATGCATCCATATATAAATGATCACCAGGTAATATGTGTGTATATATACATACATGTATGAATACATGTATACGAGAGAAAGAGAGAGCTGGGTGGTGATACAAGATTTATCACGAAACGAGTGTATGGATGTTGGAGTAACGACAATATTTGTTGTCGTGACGCTTGTAATGCACATACATGTAGTATATACGTATGTTTGTTCATTGCGGCCTGTAAAAATAGAAGCGCACGAGGGGGCCAACGAGTTTCGTATATATAAAACCGGAGTGCTCCGACCAATACATACTTATTACATTCGCAGTTGATTAAAGTGCAAACGAAAACAGCTTTTACTCTCCCTGTGTCACTCAATCAATTAGCTAGTGCGTGGTATTATTAAGACAAACATCATCAACCAACATGTGTACATATAGATGTGGCTGACGTGCGCGTATTTTATCATCTAAAAAATAAAAAATTGAACAAAAAGGAAAAGTTAATAGATAATAATAATAATAAAGAGTGGAAAATTTGGAAAAAAAACATCATACAATATTTCTGATGAAATAGATAATAAAAGTCTGTTGTTGAAGGTTAAAGTGACTTATTATCATCCACCCACACCAACAAAAAGTTTATAGTGTTTGAATTGGATATATTGCAGAGAAATCTTTAATATACAAACACAATTCTCCCCACCATATTCTTTTCATTTCTTTCTTCATCGCCGGAAATTGAAGTACTGCAGTGTGAGAGAGAAAGAGAACGTTCTCCAATCAGATTTTGTTGATTTTCTATAGAAGGGAAAGAAGGGGAAAAATTGTCGAATCATCGGCGTGTTATTTTTCCTATATAAAAGAAACTAAAATACAATTGTGGATTATGACGATCAACAGTTGGAATATTGCCAGACAGTCAG
This sequence comes from Galerucella tenella, assembly GCA_910591685.1. Classification (NCBI taxonomy): domain Eukaryota; kingdom Metazoa; phylum Arthropoda; class Insecta; order Coleoptera; family Chrysomelidae; genus Galerucella; species Galerucella tenella. Next base: position 13,111 of record CAJUYH010006999.1, read on the forward strand.
TGGTACTTGGTGTAAATGGTTGTCCAATAGCTGTTGGTAAAAGTTTACGGAATTTTTCATCATTCAGACACGAAGATCGAGGGCATGTTGGATTAAACAAATGTTCAAGATTTCTCCAGCGTGCAAATAATCAACTTGATATTGACGGAATATTGGGTTTGAATAAGCCATTAAGATTTTCTGTATTTACACACCGTGTTAAAACGAAATACAGAGCAATAATGCCTTACGGATGTGATATGCTTTACCCTGGGTATTTATACATATATCTTATAAATATAATTGAATAAAATATAATAATAATGATGTAAATAAATATATGATTGCGTTTTACTTTCTCTCGGTTAATGATTTGAATATAAATAGCGGATTGTCAACTAATAATTGACAATAGTCCATCGTACACTTTTACTTTTGTGTCACATTTAATTTCTATCTTCTAATACATTTTTAGTTTATTTGATATTTATTTGTTGCAGAATGGGATGCCTGATGGCAACACAAGTGGCAGAAAATAAAAGTTCCATTGATGACGGTTGTAATAATATCGCGGGAACCCAAATATTGTCAAAGCGTACATTGTCATTGGCACCGAAAGTACACGCTTATATTGAAGAATGCGTGAAACTTTGTAAGCCCAATGCAATATATATTTGCGATGGTAGCGACTCGGAAAATAATACAATGCTGGAAGAGCTACAAAAATCCGGTGCCATCAAACGATTGACCAAATACGAAAATTGGTAAAGTATTTCAGTTGATATAGGTCAATTCATTATTACGTGTTATTCATTTTTAAACGTAAATATGCCGACGAATTTGATTAAATTTCGTATAGTCAAATTTATTCATTCATTTAGTCCTTTATTATTTGTGCCTATATTGATTATCATCTTTTTTATTTGTCACTTTTACAGTTGGTTGGCGCGAACCAATCCAGCAGACGTTGCAAGAGTAGAGAGTCGCACATTTATCAGTACTGACTCGATGAATGAAACGATACCAACACCAAGAAATGGCGTGAAAGGTACACTCGGTAATTGGATAAGTCCCATAGACATGGACGCAGCAATTCTTCAACGATTTCCCGGATGTATGAAAGGTAAAAACAAAGAAAAATATTTGTTTTACAATTGACTTTGACTATTTTCCTTTATTGCTTTATTACTTGAATATTGCGTATTGCTTTGTTGAAAAATAGGCCGTACTATGTACGTAATTGCATTCAGTATGGGCCCAGTTGATTCACCACTATCCAAAATTGGAATTGAAATAACCGATTCACCCTATGTCGTTTGTTCAATGAGAATAATGACACGTATTGGCACACGTGTATTAAATGCATTGGGTAGAAATGACTTTGTTAAGTGTTTACACTCAGTCGGTGTTCCGAGTAAAGAATCAAATATTACCATTGACAATTCATGGCCATGCGATCCAGAACGAACAATTATACTCCATAAACCGGCAAAAAATGAAATTGTTTCTTATGGAAGTGGTTACGGTGGAAATTCATTGTTGGGTAAAAAATGCTTTGCATTAAGAATTGGCTCGACAATTGCAAAGAGAGAAGGATGGTTGGCTGAACATATGTTGGTGAGTTTATATGTTAATATAAAAGAAACAGAATGAAAACAAATAATAATTTGTCATTGATTTTTTTTTTCTTTCTTTTCTTTATTCTGTAAATATTTAAATCTCAGATTATTATTTGAGGTCGAATAATATTATTGTTATTATTATTGTTGTTAATATTGTCGTCATAATTTTGTTATCTCAAAACAAATATTCATGACGCAATATATGGAAAGAATATATTTTCGTGATGGAATTTACGCATTGAATTCATGAATTTCTTTTTTGTGGAGACAGTTGGTTTTGGAACGTTTTTTTTTTCGCGGATACTGAGATAGAAATTTTTAATTTTGCCTTCTTTTTTTTTAAGGGCAGAGAAATTATATCAATCCACCGCGTCTTGAAATCTCTATAACTCTTATAGGATAGGAATAGGGCTAAATTTGTATTCCAATACAATTATAAATTCGATTGCGATGACATTCAATAGAATTTTACCAATTTATCTCTTTTCTATTTGTATTTTTTCACCAGATTTTGGGAATTACAAATCCAAAAGGGAAAAAACATTACATTGCCGCGGCGTTTCCCAGCGCTTGTGGTAAAACAAATTTGGCAATGATTCAACCGTCATTGCCAGGTTATAAAGTTGAATGTGTTGGCGATGACATTGCGTGGATGAGATTTGATAAAACTGGAAAATTACGTGCAATCAATCCGGAAAATGGATTTTTCGGTGTTGCACCGGGCACAGCTACAACGACAAATCCCAATGCAATGAAAACAATATTTAAAAATACAATATTTACAAATGTCGCGGAAACCTCCGATGGTGGAGTGTTTTGGGAAGGAATGGAAAATGAAATTGATGAGAATATCGATATAATTGATTGGCATGGTAATGCATGGCCGAAAAATTCAAAGACACCGGCGGCACATCCCAATTCAAGATTTTGTACCCCAGCTAAACAATGTCCGATTCTTGATCAGGCATGGGAAGACCCTGAGGGGGTACCAATTGACGCTATTTTATTCGGTGGACGCAGACCCGAAGGAGTTCCATTAATTTATCAAGCAAGAAATTGGCAGCATGGTGTTTTTATCGGTGCGACAATGAGATCTGAAGCTACAGCTGCAGCGGAACACAAAGTGAGTTCCGTTGATTAATTTCAAAACATAAAAGAACAATTTTTTTTCTATATTCTTTTTCATCTCATTCTTCTTTTTATTTTTTCATCCTTATTCTTTGTTATGAAACTTATAATATTCATCACTATTGATCCGTATCATAAGAATTATTCACAGAATATTTCATGATTTGCAGTGAAACACAAAAAAAAATCATGATAGTAATTAACAGTGAATCCATGATTTTTTCTTCATTAAATTTTTCAAACATTTAATTCTGTAATTCAAACAATTTCCTAAAATTTCAAAGTTGAATAATTCAATTTTATTTGTTTATTTTTTTTTTTCTTTAACGCAGTCCAAAATGATAATGAATGATCCGTTTGCAATGCGACCATTTTTTGGATATAATTTTGGTCATTATCTGGAACATTGGTTGAGTATGGCGCAAGTGAAGGATGCCCAATTACCAGCAATATTTCACGTAAATTGGTTCAGAAAAGGTGCCGACAATAAATTTCTTTGGCCAGGTTTCGGTGAAAATTCGCGTGTGCTTGATTGGATACTGCGACGAATTGACGGCGAAGACAATGCCATTCACTCAGCAATTGGATTAATACCAAAAGAAAATGCACTAAATTTAAATGGTCTCAATACTGATATCAACATTTCAGAATTATTTAAATTGCCAAAAGACTTTTGGCAGCGGGAAGTTAAAGAATTAAGAGAATATCTTGAAAATCAAGTGGGGAATGATCTTCCCCAAGCGATCATCAAAGAGCTGGAAACGCTCGAGGAAAATGTATCGAAAATTCAATAAGCCTAAATTTTCTACCTTTCATAAAAACGCAAAACAAAAAACGTTATTTTACCAATTGTATTGTTGTCACTTTCGACGTATTTCTCAATTTTATTGATTGTCTATGTCTCATTATGATCTGAAATTCATTGGTACAAGTGTAGAAACTAACGAAATTTTATTTAAAAATGAATAACTAACCGAATGCAATTGATGGAATTGTATTAGAAATTTGGAGGTATTCAAAAATTTATTGTAATTGATTTTATATATTCAATTATTACGCATGACAGAACAATGATGATATATATTTGTTTAGAATTATTCATCAATAATGAATTTATATTGTAGCGAATTTATTACGATTCAAATTCACTATACCGATGTCTTTATTGCAGATCGTAACGTTCACTACAATCCAAAATCTGTCCTCCCATTTGAAATTACACACTTATATATTTTATTGCGGCTTAAAAATTGTTCACTACTAGGTATCACAATCCGAACATTCCATGAGTGATTTATAATAAATAATCATATATAGTTTTTATGTATTTTTGTAAATAGTATTATTGAATCAATGCATATATACATATATATATATAAATATATATATCTATATGTATCATCCACGTGAGACTCTGCTAAATCAATTATTATCAGAACAATAAGAAAAACAAAATTATATCGTGTATTTATGTGAATAAAGTATTCTTGAAAACAACAATAAATCTCAATTATTAATTTTCCTCATTTACTCATTCAACAATAATTCCAATTATTTATATACAATAAACAAATATATATCTCACTATAAACATAATATGTAGCAATCAAATGTTCTTATCATACCATGATATTTTCCATTATTAACAACTGTCAACAGTTCACTCTTATATGGTAAGGCAGATGTTAAATTTATCAACAGCAAACAAACTCCACCTAGTTTTCACTTCATGACAGATGACGCGGTTAATTCCAACGCGACCATTCAAACTCCACAGCAAAATAACGAAAAAGAAACATAAATTCATGAAAAGATTATGAAGAAAAATCCTCAATAATTTTCACAGTTCGTAAATGAATAAAAAAATTAACAATTTTTCCTCTCTATTTATCTATAATTGTACTATAAGCCTCTCAATTTCACCAATATCCCATATGACCACTATATATATATATATATATATATATATATTCGAACCATAAGTTAAATGCATGTTGAATCATTGACTAATAATGATGCGGGCACCAAATCGCTTTACAACTCTCTTTCTTTCTCTTGCACGTGCATACACGCATCATGTACACGCGTGTACACATATACACTTCCACAATGACTATATATATATATATATATATATATGTATATTCAACATGTATGAAGTATACGGTGTGTTGCAGCTGCACCGGGAAGTACTTAAACATTCATACCGTGAGCAATGATCGCGCGGTTTCGAATACAGGCAACCTAACTAAAAAAAAAAAAAAAATAAATAAATAAAGAGATAGATATATTTAATCGAGAAGCAAAACCGAGTGAAAGAGCAGATCGGTATATAAGGTAACTATATATATATATATATATATGAGTGGAGTGTACATGTATGCATTGGTGTGTGGTGTAGTTGGTGGTTAGTGCTTCGAGCCAGATCGGCGATTTACGATTCAAGAGAAATTCTTCTACTCTTCCACACATCACCATACATCAGCCAACAACACACAACAAAACTCTCATCGTGTGTTTCGCTCCGTCAATCCGTTATAATTTCTCCGCTAATAGAATCCAAGATTTCGTCGCGCGTAGTGCGTGCAATGCATTATGACAATAATACACACATACATGTGCACACACATCGATAAATACATGCATATACATGTCTCTCGTATGCATATAAGTAGGTAAATATATTCATGAAATTCTATTGCTCAATTAAATTACAATGAAATTAAAATTTAACACATTGGTAATGCGAAAAATGACGGTAGGTAAACTCGCCCAGATCATTTTTTTTTTTTT
>CAJUYH010007000.1:0-18631 GCA_910591685.1 Galerucella tenella
TATTACCCCTAGGTATTTAACTTCTTTCGCAAATGGAATTTCCACTCAATAGGAGAACTCAATAAAGTATTGCTGGTCTGGATCCCTGGCCATTCTGGCATGGATGGAAACGAGAAGGCAGACTCTCTTGCCGCACGTGCTTCTATCGGACCAGAACCTACAATTGGCATCGCAATAATTTTTGTCCTGGACAGCAAGAAGAGCTTTAGACTTCTGGCATAATTTACCCGGATTGGTTCATTCAAAAGCTCATATACATTCTTCGAAGAATGTCTCCAAACAAATGTTAGTCATGACCTACGTTGTCTAACAGGTTACTGTCATCTGAATCATCATATGTTGAAGCTTGGACTGTCGGAAGATCCGACTTGCCGTCTTTGTCTGCAAGATGATGAAACAGCAGAGCATATTATTTGTGCCTGCTCCGCCGCAGGGTTTCTCTCTCGCCTTCAGACCTGAAATATCGGCTTTGTTAAGAAGCTAAATTTGTTTGGTGAATTCTGAGTACGTGTGAGCCACAATAGACTTTTGCGAGTCGCAGTGGAGTGCCTTATAGACCCACTCACCACACACCTAACCTAACCTACCATAAGCTTTTTTATGTTTTCTGTAAAGAATCATTGCAAAGCCGGTTGCTAGTACAAAAGATAATTGATTATAATTTTATCCCGTTTGTGAACTGTTTGTAATTGTTTTAGAAAAATGGTACTTCCGAAGATAATGTTACAATAAATACAGGAGTAGATGATATCACAAAATATGGTCTGATCGATAATGTCAATGGAATCAATAAACTTCCTCACTACACTACAGATGAATGTAACAGCTTGGAGGCATCGGATGGCTCTATATTCCCTCCACATATGACTAAAAATACCACATTGTACCTGTTTGATAAAGATCTATGCCGAAGATTACCATTAGTGTGAGTATATAGTTCGTACAGTATTAAAACCGTTTTCCATGAAGTCTGTCATAACTGGACTATGCTGCTGAGTACTTGAAAGAGTATGAGTATCTAGTAAATGTCAACAATATGCACTTTGTTTTGCCAACATATAAAATTTCATTAGAGTTGAATTGAGTTAGTTTTAATTTGATATTTATCTATCCAACGAATTATATTTCGTTTGAAATCAATTCACTATCTGCCAGTTAGCACGCGCTTTCAAATTGATAGTACCTATCATAAGAACGGGATCGTCCTGTTTTGAGTTGCAATCCTTTTCTTATTTTCTATGGAGTTCTCTACATAACTCTTCGCTACCGTGCTGGACTTCCAGCCTCCATGTTGTTTTAACTTTAAAATGTCGGCACCAGAATCTGCCAACAAGGTAGCCGACGATCTTCTGAAGCAGTGTCCCGTAAATAAAACAGGATTTGGTAACTTCCAAAACTGAACAAAAGTTTTTGGTAGACTACCAATTGTATTAATGCCAACTGGCTGTACGCTGTTTGTCAAAATTAGATAAAATCTTGTATGAAACACGTTATGAAATGCTTTTTTGTGTAACTCGTGTCATTTTACGGGACCTCGTTCACCCCGCTACGCGGAACTCGCTCGTCCCGAAAAAATTTCACTCGCTACACAAAATGATGCATTTCATAACTGGTTACATAAATAGCTATTTTCTACGACTGCTATGGAGAATAGTTCTTCTGCCACAATTTACGAAGCTACAAAGTGTCACTTTGCCTAAGCCGCGGGAAAGATTTTTTCCCACGCCACATATTATATTTATACAAATTGTACAAATTTCACCATCAACTATAATTTTGAATAAAACTATTCAACAGTTTAGAGATGGGATAGTTTTAGTGCTATTTTTGTTTTACTAGCCATAGTTACTTTACTTGTATTCTTTAAATTTGTGCAGTTGTAGAAAAAGTATAGTGTGCAACATGTGAAGAAAGTACTTTTCCCACTTGTTGCACAAAATACTATTTTAATGCTTGTGTTGACACAAGAATATATGACTAATGTCACCAATGTGGCTTTTTAATATGGCGACTTCCGTCGAAAGTTGGTTAAATCACTACCACGCTTAATTTCCCTCCTTTTTTTACCTCGTTGGTTTTTACAGTCGCTGGCTTCTCTAATTGGCATTGCCAACGAAAAATCGCGGCATAGCGTGGACGCGCCAAAATATGGGGATTGACAGCAGCAAACGAATGACATAATATAAAGAAACGTCTCTATATCTAGTCCAGTAAATGAAGGAGGAAAAAAAGGCAAAGTTAACATTGATGACGCCCTGCTTTCATCTTTCGGTTGAAAGTTGCATTTGGTACCTCATTAAACATGAGACAAAGTTCTGCATGAAAACGCGTGCGAGGGCGGAGAAAATGGCCCCAAAAGACCAGTAAAATAGGTTTTCAGTCAATATCTCCTAAAATATGGCAGTTAGAGATTTTTAGTTCTGATAAAAATTAAAGTTCAGTTAATTCTCTACAAAAATTGTCCTCATGATTTTTCTCGAAAATTTGACCAGTTTCGAGAAAAACGGCACCAAGCGCACCTCGAATAATTAGCTTCTGTGCTGTATGCCGGAGAGCACAGTCCGTGTATTTACACATCAGCGGGGGGACAAATTATTCAATAACTTTGTGAAAAATGCATATTTTCTCATAATTCAAAATTCATGTGAAAGAGGAATTCTGCTGCTATCATACCCTGTGAATTGAGTCACGCTTGACTCTTTTGGCCATATCGGAACACGGGTCAAACTTTCTGCTCCCGGGCAATTTTGACCTCGCCAGGAATTTGTTCCTATTTTTTTTTGTATTGCACTAATTTACTCAAAATTTTCTTGATTATGGGTCCTCATAAGGTCCTTTGTCATCCCTGAAATTTGTCATTAATGTTAACTTTTTTCCTTTATTTACTGAATTAATCAATCACGAGCATGGAGACTAGACACGAGAAAACGTTTTTATTAATGGATGAGTCAAAATTAATCTATATATCATTAAGATTGACCTCTAATACAATTTTTTCTGTCAAATATACAGTTAGAACAGGAAGAATGAACACTTAAATTAATATCTATTGCTTAATCAACTTATTCAAATTAACCTCAATTTAGTAAAAGTATAACTAATTGCTCGTAATATTTGTAATGAATAACATTAATGTGACTGATGACTTACAATTTCTCACGAATTGCGAGAGAAACACTGTACACTGCAGTGGCGGATCGTGGTTATTTTCATAGGGAGACCAGAATATTAAAATACGGAACAACACTGATTGGCCCTGTCTGTAGGTGGATTTTTTTAAAAACCACTTACAATTTCGGCCCAGATGCCTTTAAATTGGTGGAAAAAGCAGAATTTCTGGAGTTCCTTCCCAAAGCCACAGAGGAGAAATTTTTTTTTTCAGTTAGGCTTGTTTAATATAAAAATAATGCTTTTTTTGAAAACAACCATAATTTATTCATTTTTATTAAACATGACAGACTTCTATCTTCTGTGTGTTCCTTGTGGCATTACTCGTTCTTTTTTCTCTTATTTTTTTGGGAATCAAACCACAATAATGTTTTCATATTTCTTATTTCGACGTTTCGGTTACTTTCCACAACGAACAATAACAAGTCAAGAAGGATCACTCTAAGCTCCTCCCCTCGTTATGCTATCCCCTATCTCACTCGAATATCAGATACTACTGTGTATAGAGCACCGTAAGTCTCCTATGCGCGATATGCATAAACAGGTTGTCCGTCGTAGGGATATGTAAAGAAATATACCAGTTGTCTTTTTGAGTGAGCGAATTTTCCTTTAGAAATGAAATAAAAATTTACGTACTTAGTGTTTTGTGTTTGGTTCTGCACACAGAATGATGGAAAGGCAACATACTTGGAAAAATGTATAAACAATACTATGCACTTTATGAATGGCTGAAAAATTACTATTACCTCTGCTCTGTCTTTATGGAAAACCTTTAAATGCAGGAATTATTCATTTCTTTTAACAAGGAACCTTAATCAGGATTGCATTGAAAAATTTTTTGGTCTCTTAAGAAATTATTGCGGAAACTCGAGAAATCTAACCCCAATTCAATTTTGTAGGGCATTCAAGAAATTATTTTCTCTGAAATATTTTAATGAGGTTGAAGGGGCCAATTGTATTAAAGATATTGATACAGTTTTGCTCAATGTAACACCTGATATGCTAGAAGAACATAAAAATATCGATGTACCTATATTGACAAATAATAGCTCTTTAACAGTTTTCACATGCGACTATGGAAATCTTTCAAGTACGGATGGCAATGCTATAGTTTACATTTCTGGATATCTATTAAGGAAATGTTTGCTGCAACACTCTTGTAGTGCTTGCGCAAAGTATAATGATGAAAATACATTACCAAAAGAAGCGGCTGTATTTTTAGAGCATAAAGCATATTCGACCTCTAAAAACTATGGGGGTCTGAATGTACCTCTTAGTAATAATGTAGAATATGTTAAACAACTAGAAATAATCTTTGTTGAAAATTTTAATAAAATTAGTTGTCACGAGAACGTTGGAGCGACCCTTAGAAAAGTATACGAAAATTTACTGTTTACAAATCCTTGTAAAGAGTTTCCTCATAAATATTTTTTAAACCTATATATTAGGCTGCGGATTTATTTTACAATTAAATTTGCGGACCAGGATATAAAAAATAGATATTCTTCGAAACAATCAATGAAACTCAACATAAAATTAAATATCTTGAAACATCTTTGAAAACCGGCATATTCAATATAAAAGACTTTCAAAATTCATGGATTTTAACTCATTTGGTTACACCCTTTTGGTTTTGGATGGTTCGTGTATCGATTCTCTCATTTTTCGAATCGCGATAATTATTTTTCCCAGTATTCGTATTTTACTGTTAGGTAAGTTGGTACTCTTTGATGGCCTCGGATTTGAAACAACCTGTAATGACCTGTATACATTTTATATTAGAATACCTATTTAAGTTGGCATTTGCAAACATTTTATTGTTAATTTTTATATCTACTAGTCCCATCTGTAGCTTACTACATTATTACTTTTTGACGTAACTTTCATTTTTCCCTTCATTTTTGCTACCAGCTCATTTTATAATTATGTTTAGATTCACCAATTAAATATCCTGACGATATTCCCTTTTTTATTTCAATTCCCACTAAGCGTAATAGAATAACAATTATTGCTAGATGTTCTTAATTCACCCGTTTTATTCGCTAGCGGTTTGCATCAACTTCGTATAAGCACGAGCACGTGAGCAGCTCCTGGAATTTGTCGAAATCGTCGGCGCGCTTGTGTAAGCTGGACATGAAAGCTTCGACGGAGAGTGACCCTTCTTGTCTTGTTAATATTCGTTGCTTTCCAGCAGTAAGGAATCAAAGAATGTTATAGTAGTAACTGACTCTGACAACTCATTACACCTGCTATCCAAAATATATGTTTAACATCCAATAGTCAAGTTAATTAAAAATCAGTTGCACCAATTAACCGACAAAAATATCACATTCCTATGGGTTCCGTCGCATATAGGCATAACAGGAAATGAAACAGCTGATAAACATGCCAGGAAAGCAGCATCTGATTCAAACATAGTAGAATCAATCTTAAAGCCACTAGCGAATGATTTAAAAATTCATTACAAGCAAGAGTGGAATAAAAAATGAACCTCAGATTGGAAACAGAAGCCTTCAAAGTTGAAAGAAATCAAACCAACTCATGCACCATGGAATAACAGCCCGCCCAGTCGCTTCTCCCAAATGATCATAACAAGAATTAGACTAGGCCACACTAGACTTACCCACGGAGATCTGATCTCCAAGGATTCACCATCAGAATGTGACTTATGTGAAGAGTCGATAACCGTCAAGCACAATTAGTGGAGTGCCCTATGTATAGTGAAGAACGAAAATTGTTCAGCATACCAAATAATTTAAATGAAGTGCTTAGCTCGTGCACCACAGAATAGTATATTCTTCAACGAGTGTAGAATGATGGCTATTATTCACGCGGACGAAGTTTCCAAAACGAGGGAGCGCAGCGAGTGAGTTTTGGAATCATCCAAGTGAATAATAGCCATTCTACACAAGTAAAAGAATATACTTTCTCCACGACTAAAATAAAAAAACTTATAGGGAGGATCGAACCTCGATCGTCCGCGCCATAGTCAACCACCACTAGGCATATTTATAAAAATGTAAAGAGTAAATATATATACGTAACTCATATTTTTAATAGGAACCCTTACATTTATAAATGAAATTAATTCCGGAAGGCGTACATATTCACTATCGCTACTGTTGTCCATTTTTTTCTCTTATAATACGTAAAATTATGTTTTTATTATTATTTTGACGTTTCAAACGACGCGCTGTCAGCAGCGATTTGCGTTCTTAGGTAACGTTTTAAAGAGACGATTTGATTTATTCATTTTAATTTATTTTAGCATGAATTCTGATAATAATAGAATGTGTGGTGTGAAGAATGTATATCATTATGCAGCTAAATATGTAAAAATAGTTTGTGCGTTATTATTTAGTTGTGGAGAAAATATTTTAAGTTATTTGAAGTGTTTAAAATTTATTCATCAATTGTAATTTTTAAATGTTAAACATTGGCAGGTAATAGCCTACATGGCTGATGCGGTTTCTCTTTAAATAAAAAACAAAACAAAATAAAAATAATGTTTCTATATTTTTTATTTCGACGTTTCGGTAGCGTTCCAGCTACCGTTGTCAACATTTTTGTGGTTTGATTCCCCAAAAAATAAGAGAAAGAAAAATAACAGACTTACATTGAATGAATAGTCTGAGATTATTCGAAAAAAGCAGACAAACGACATAGTAAAATGCATCACTTATTCCACATCCGCAAACTCAATCAGACAAATCACATATTGATCCAATGACCTAATGGAGGAGCCGCCACTGGTACACCTCAGCTCTATCCTTTTTTCCCTAAGATTCTCTCCTTACTTGTTATTCGATAAAAACTCAGCTTCACAGAAATACGGCATTGAAACTGAAATAGCCAATCCACTAGGCCTCTTATCACTTAGATTAAGATATTCATCTTTTATTGAAATGGAGGATTTGGTCAATCCGATTGTGCCATATTTTACTTTTGAGCTGTCACATGATATCTTTATATGATTGTCTTCTTTTGTAGGAGTAAATTAACGTTAAGTGGATATTAATATCAATATTTTTCATCTTAAATTAAATAATTGACTGTCAAAAATAGCTGCAATATTAAAAGATAATCTGTTTTTTTCTCAATTCACTTTTTAATATTTTTATGCTAGGAATTTTGGTATTTTTAGCGATAGTCCAATAAATGAAGGCGAAAAATACCGTCAACATGGGCATCTGGTCCAGCAAGAAATTTTTTTTTTTAATTTGCAGGTAATAGAGGGTACATTGAACCTCCAAAATGTCAGGTGCCTGAAATTTGTGGGAGGGTCGGAAAATGGCCCTAGAGATACCGTTTTCCGCAGATATCTCCCGAACTACGATACCTAGAGAATTTTTGTTCAGACAGAAAATGAAGAGCAGTTCATTACCTACAAAAGTTGTCTCCACAATTTCTTTCGTTACACCAATATTTTTTGCAAAAATGGTTGTTGAAAAGTTCGCAGTTTTCTGAAACCTAAGAACTGACGCTTCTAGCCCAAAATCTGGGATGAGGGACCCTGAAAATACACCAATTTCTATGTTTAGGCCTCCAGGCATCTATGGTAGATAGCGCCACCTTGCATTTTCGCAACCGCGAAATAATTAAGGCCATGAAAAGAAACATGAAAATGATCGATCCCTTACCCACTCTCGGAGTCAAAAAGTTATCGCTTTCTCTACAATTGAGACCCTGGCCTGCTTTTATTGGACGGACCAATCCTAGGAATGATTGTGTGCAAAAAGGATTGAAAGTAGACGCCAAAATTGCGAAAATAACTTTCCCATTCTTCATTACCGAATACCTCTTCCTACACAAGCGATGAACTTCCACAGACGATACCTTCTCCAGGAACAAATGGTGGTTGTCTTTCCTGGTCTTGCTAACATTTATTAGGGTTTCTAGTCAGAGCTTGATCACAAATAAATTACACGGGCGTACTAGAATCCGCTGCGACTTTTTCTACACGAATGAACAATATTTATCAAATCATTAGATGTCATTTCACCCACAACAATATTAATGATCTTAATTAAAACAATGAAACCTCACCGTGTGCTCCAAAAAAAAGAAACTCAAGAATTTTCAATATTTCCCTGTGTTTTTTATCAATAAAAATTTCAAAATTTATTATTTAATAATAACAATAAAATTAATAATGACTTGAATTTCACTTTTTATACTGGAATACTACTAATCTATTCTTGAAAAATCACGGAAGAAATAGTGTTTACATGTAAAATTGTCAGTTGTTGACAAACAATGCAGCAGAAAGCATCCACGTGTACACGCACTATAGCAGACGCCGTCGACCACACTATAGATGGGTGGCGTGGCGGCGTGCGATAATAAAATGAGGCATCCATTACAACAAATTTAGAGACAAATTTCTTTTTAATGCATCAGATAAAATACTTGATACACATATCAAAGGAATGTGACCTTTCATGGGGTATGATGCTTGACCGGGAAAAATTTTACTGTAAAGAGAAAAAACTGCTCGAAAAAACTCAGAAGAATAGCTGTCTTCCCTCAGAAAACTGGAAAATTTCCCCGATTTCCCTGAAAACCCAGGGGTCTGGGCCAAAAAAAAATCATACCATCGGCAAGAGGATATTCTAACCATTCCCCCAATATCAATTATAAGCGGGTTTGACAGTTAATCATCGAGAAGTTCCCGATAAACCAGAGCGCTCGGGAAAACTCCAGAAATCCACAAAAATCGCCTCTTAGAAAACACATTATTCAAAAAAATACGTGCGAATTATTGGTAGCATTGTTTTGGAATAAATAAAGTACCCCCCAGAGAACCATTATCCAATAGGATTGGCTGAAATAACTATTAATAAAAATAATATGAATAAATCCATGGAAGCATTAAAAAATCTAGCGAAGACGAGTTTTGGCCTGGTTTTCCAATGACCCAGGAGCACGAATTGAGTGGATAAAAACAAGCCTCAGTAGCCACAGATCCCTTCTTCCACCTGCACTTTGATTCATTGAAAAATATTGATTTTAACGCGAGTTATTAAAAAATTAGTAATTTGCTTGGGGACGTCATGCCCTCAGAGCGTGCTCTCTTTAAGCCGGCCTGGAGCTCAATTTTGGGTCGGCGTTCGGGCCATTTATCTCGAAAACTATCTAATTTTTCGAAAAAATGCTAAGGATCATTTTTGTGGGTAAGGAACTGCTTTTCGTCCGAACAAAAATTCTCCAGTGGTCAAACCTCGGCAAATATCGCGGGAAAACGGATTTTCAGGAATTTTAGAGCCATTTTCCCACCCATCCATAATGGTCAGGTACCTGACATTTTGGGAATTTAATGTGCCTACCATAACCCGCAAATTAAAAAAAAATTGCTCTTGCTGGACCAGTTGCCCATGTTGACACCTTCGGTTACTGGACTGTGTTCACATTTTTTCGTCGATCTTTACAAAAAAATTACTATTTTCTGAATGAAAATTCGACTACTTTTGAAGGCAAGTATTTTTCGTCCGCGGTGCTTGAGAAAAGATTCACTCGGAGTATCACAAAAAAATCAGTTTATTTAATCTTGACTGATTTTTCCAATTTGCCCCTAACGCTTTGTCCTTTCAAAAATGCAATAAGTCTCGGAAATTTGGATGTAAACGTTTCAGCGGAGGAAAAATATCCGCTTGTCTTGGTAGTTTTTTTCTGGAAATTGGTACGGTATTGGTAGACGAAATAGTAAATTACTTAACAAGTTCGCAAAATAAAGCATCAGTATACAAACTATAATTATTAACATGCCTCATTGCCCCAATATATTCCAAATTTAACTTTATAGTTTCCAAAAAGAAGTGGTTTCAAGCAGTAACGAAGTACCAGCATATAGGTTCAGTCCACCCAAAAATGTTTTTGGAAGTGTAGAAGAAAATCCAGACAACGCCTGCTTCTGTCCCCAAGGACCACCATGCACACCATCTGGATTCTTCAATGTATCTTTGTGTCAATATGGTACGTATTTTACTTAACACCGTTTTTGATACTAGAATTGAAAAATAATAAAATTCAACAAACATTTGTTTCTCATTTCAGATTCTCCTATACTACTGTCATTCCCACATTTCTACCTTGCTGATGACAAATATAGAACGGCCGTTGAAGGAATTTCTCCACCTGATCCAGAAAAACACACTTTTTATATGGATATTCAGCCTGTAAGTTATTTATAATCATACTATAATTTTTGTTCATTCGGTTATCTAACGTCGGTTTATTTCTGCATCTGTGGCTAATCACCGACGCCGGTAGCACTCCACCTCTAACCAGAAATTTTGCCGAACCCACCAGTGTACCAACCAGGGATCCTTATCGATCCCAAAAACTATGGATTCGGGATCTCGGGTTCACGTCTAATCCGAAAGACTATCGGAGGAATGTATGTATGTGTGTTTTTTGGGGTGACATTCACTGAGACCTAAAAGATCTATTGTGCCCCCTTGCTTCTTCTCAGTTTCTGAGAAGAGTCTCAGAAGCTAATAGTTCCTTCAGTCCTATTTCCCGGAGGAATTTTAGGATGTCTACAGGCTTCAACTTAGGCAAATGTTCCTCTTCTATCCAGTAATCTCTCAGGTGCTGTGCTCTAGGATTCTGAAGTGCTGTGCAGTTGGAAAGTATGTGGATGGAGGTTTCTTCTTCCATTCCACAAAATCTGCATTCTTCTTCCTCCACTATTTTGAGCTTTTTCAGGTGCCCACTCAGGCGACAATGTCCCGTTAGGATCCCTGTTAAAACTCTTAGCGCAGTTTTACTTTGACTTATTCATTCTTTCGATCTCGACAGGTTGTAGTCACCCAGAAGAGCCTTTGATTGTTTAAGCCCTACTAGATCTTTCCAATGGTCAGATCTTCTCTTTTTCTCGGCTTTACTTATTTCTTCCAATCTTACACTGGGGCTGATTCCGCAAAAGGGTTCAGGCCCCCAGAAAGGTATTTGAGTCCCCTTCTTTGCTAGTTCATCTGCTATTTCATTTCCTTCTATTCCAGTGTGTCCTGGAATCCATAGTAAGGTGACTATGTTGTTCTCGCCTAGTTCATTGAGTTTGTCTAGGCATTCCCACACCATTTTGGAACTGATTACACAAGAGCTCAGTGCCTTAATGGCTGCTTGACTATCCGACATTATGATAATCCTTTGTCTTCTGTATCCTTAATCAATATTGAACTGGGCGCACTTTCTTATGGCGTGGATTTCCGCTTGAAAGATACTTGGGGTTTTTCCCAAGCTTCCAGATTGATCGGAGGAAAGTGATAGAGAAAAGGAACCAAAATATCAAAGAACTCGATTCATATACGACCTCAAATTAATGCTTCTAAGAAATATCTCGATGTTGATTTTAAGGCTGGACTTAAAGACGTAAATTGATAAAGTTCTCATATTCTTTAATTCCAATTAGTGTAGGCTTTGTGTGGACAATAATGGGTCGCAAAACAAAATTTTTAAATGCTGTATGAATTTTCTTCAAAAACTTCAACGAAAAAAGAAATGAAACGAACGAAAACAAACGTCGGGTGTAGTTTGAAGTTGAAGTAATATTGACAGATTCAATTACTGATACAACTTTGCTCGTTTTGCAACGGTACCGTCTGATATCAAACGAAGCCATTTCCGTGGCGCTAGAAGTACAATCCCCACAGGACTCTGCTTGAAGATCGACAGCTTAGTTGGTGGGGACATTTGCAACGGATGAACGGAAGAAGTCGGTAAAAAAGGTTTGAAGTACAAAGATACAAAGAACAGACTAAAAAATACGTGGGAATACTAGATAAAAAGGAATGGGCACAAAATAGACAAGCTTGGGAGAAAATCGTTCATAAATAAGTTTACCAAACTCTTCGCCAGCTGGATGGTGGAAGGATTAATTGACTATTCTTTTCTAAGTACTAGAATTAATCATACTCGTATAATTATTTATGAAGTTGGAATGCTTGATTGTATTGTTATGAATGTTTCTCTTTTTAATTTAGGAAATGGGTTCTGCTATGTCTGCAAGAGCACGTGTGCAAATCAACTTGGCTGTATCTCAAGTAGTAGATATTAAACAAGTAGCATCTTTCCCAGACATCGTCTTCCCTATCATGTGGTTCGAAGAAGTAAGTATTAAATAATATATAGTAAAGTTATTCAAGAATTTTATAGACATTTCTACAAAGAGCATTCAAAAACATGATTATAGTGCGATGCAGGATTTAGTGAAAAACGTATAGGCCAAGCAATAGGTGAATGAATTTTCATGACAAAAGTCCTACAGTGTTACTAATAAAAAAGCTGGTATATCTAGGTTATACCGAACCTATGTCAGGAATAGTTATATCAAGTATAAGGAAAATATATAACTCTTCCACAAATAAACTCGAAATAACATCGTATTCGTGTCGCTCTGTGCGATTAAAAAATGGATTTACGTCCAAAAAAAGAAGAACTAATTAGGTTATCTTTATCTATATTCTACTTTTGTATTAGCAGCCACGCGGAGTAGTGAATTCTTTTAAGAACTGTGTTATACGATGTCCATATTAAGGGAATCACCTATAATTTGTTCTATAAACCTAACACCATCTTTAGAAAAACGATATTTTAATCTAAATTCTTCGTCACCATAAAGAGTAAATGGATCTTCCTTCTCCTTACACGTTTTCTTTTTCCGTCTATTTTCCATATTAATTATTTCATTCACTTCTTCAACACCCTCTACAGCTCTCAAAAACATTTTTCTCGCATGTTGAACATTCCGTATTAGGGCCGGTTGTACGATTGTAGCTTAGTGAAGGCTCAAGTGTGAACTCAGGTTCAGCGTCAGATTGCTGTTGTACAAAGTTGGCTTACGGTTGAGCTTCATAAATCTTCTTGGATCTCTTTACTATTTAAAAGATTGGTATTTCAGCTACCCATTTCCACACTTGACTTTATTATTTAAAAATGTCACTTAGGCCCTTTGTGCTCTGGTGTCTACATATTTATATGCTTTCTGCTGAATTACTGCTTCTCCTAAATTCATTATAGACTGCAAGTGAGCTTTTTTATTTTTATTCTGATAAAATTAATTCACCAGCTACCATTTTTTTATGAGAGGCAAAAAGTGGAAAGGATTTCCAATTAGTTGTAATTAGTTGTAATTTATGTTATTGAAGTTACAGTTATCCATTTATTATATGTTTTTTCATTATTTTAGGGTTTGGAATCGCTTCCTGCGGAAATGACAGGGCTGATGAAACTTGCAACAACAGTTCCACCAATTGCAAAAATAGTTCTAATAGTTGCGTTGTTCTCCATAGGAGCCGTCCTCTTAATAATTGCCATCTGGAGGCTGGTGAGAGGAGCGAATAGACTTAGCTCACTTCAGTTGGCACCTGGACATGTTGGATCTCCAAACAAAACAAAGGATTTACCGATGGCTAATGTTCCAAAATATTAAATTAGCAGTAGCAAAAGACAATACTCAAATCAGGTGGTTGAAAATTATCAGAACGTTGAGATTTTTGGGTAATTTTTCCTGAGAAATTATGTTTGAATAATTATACTGTAATTTACGAAACTGTTTCCCACAAGTGAAAATCAAACATTACAATTTCATCACATATTGTGAATATTCTTCATTCTGTAATTTCAACGGGGTACGATTTTCCTAAAATATTTTAATACCATTGGGAGTCATTGAACATTTTGTTTTGAAGTTATAACAACCTGCTCTGATCCTAAACAGATAGTGCAATATTTAGATTTAGATCCTTTTTTATGTCCCACTGTTTAAAATTTTAATATCGTCTGCCTTAGTGTTTTCAATTGGAAAATAGACCATCAAGAAGGACTTTAACATTTTCTGAGACAGTTTGCTTCAACTGAATACGTTTTGAGCTCTCGGTATCTTTATAGATTTTTGGTATGTGAGAAAATTAATTAATATAAACAAAGTACTCATAATATGTAGTTTTCTGGGGTGCTTTTTGGTGCGAAAAAGGTGGAATAACAAACGAATTACTCAGTTTATTGATTTCTTCATATAATACAACACAGCCGATTGAGAGCGATCAGGATGAGGTTTAAATTCATAGGTTATATTTATCTTCAATAATCAATGCTGGGACTAATTGAACGGAACCCAAAGTTTACGTCACACATTATCAACGCCTGGAGGGAAAATCCGAAATGGAATAGTGAAAACACATGGAAACAGTACCAGTCGAATGAGAAACACAGTAAACAAAGCAAAATAATGACTGTCTCAAAAAATGCAATGTCATTTCTTGCGCTCTACCGAATTATACTGCTCTACATCACAACCCATAACCAACAGCTTCAAATAATTTGAATTCTTCGGCACTTTAAATTCGTTGTCTTCGCCGTGGGCCACTAACTTCAAAGTTGAGCACTTCATGTGGAGTTTTGAAGTGAATCGATGAACTTTAACAGCAATTGAAACCCACATGTTTCTAATTATTCTTGCCAAATAAAAAACTATTTAAAGAAAAGCATACGTGGATGAATGGATGAAACATTTTTCTGAAGAAGCAACAGTTCTAGATTCTAAAAAAATCGAAGCATTCTCTTAATTTTGTTTATGTTATCATTCGTATTTTGGAAAAAAAAAACATGTCACCGGACGTATACAATATAATATTTATATTAGACTAATATTTCTCAGGAAAAATTTCTTTCATATTTACAATACGTAATTGAAGAGACAATATTTTGGATTTTTCAATTTTTTAAAATATTTAGCAGTTGTAAATTTCTCAAAACTGCTAGGTGATCCCTCTGGGTTTGTACAGCAGCTTCAAAAGTGTACAAAGTGATTAATATTTCATATCAAATTCGATATTTTTAGCCAATTTTCACATTTTGAAACATTACATTCCAAAATATACTCAAATGTTTGAGAAAACATTTTCAAAGTGTCCAATTTACATCATTTAATGAAGCTCTGTGATCAATTACTTCCTACAATTTTGAAGCCATGTTATAATCAATTGGAATAATAGAAAAATTTACACATTAAAGTATAATTTATATTTTTTTTACAGTTCCTATAAATAGGATACCAATAATAAAGTATTTTTTGACCACATGACAATTTTTAAGCAACGAATAAAAGATTTGTTTACAAGTGTGATAATTATTTTTAATCATAAGAAACTAAAATTTCATATGCCCAATTTTCAAATGAATTTTTATGTAAATATAAAACGCTTGAACAAAAACATTTGCTCAAAAGAAAAAAAACAAAATTTAATTTTAAGTAGTTTTTATATATAAATAGACTATAGGATGATATAGGGTTTGTAAGAGATTGAGAAATAGCCGTTAGCAAGGATACAATACTAACGGACATCATGATAGCTACATATGTATAGGGCGTCCCAAAAAGTTCAAGTATCTCTCACAAAAAAAAAAGTCTTGATAAAAAGAACTGCATTCCTTTTGTATTCGAAATCAAATATAGGAAATATAGAAAAAATCCTAAATTAAGTGAAGTAAATACATAGAGGTAACAAGCCATAGGGTGAGAGGAAAAGAGACAGACGATCAGGGGCTTTTCTGCCTTTGCCTATACAGCATTATTACCATTAGAGAAAGACAGCCTAAAGCCTCTGACTTTCTATCTCTTCCTCAGATGCTGAAGGTTCCGAGCTGGCTGTTGCCTCTATTTGTAGTATATCTATGAGTAAATAAGTTCAAACTAAGTAATGTTCAGATTGTAGATTCAAATTTGATTGAAAGTGAGTTCAGTGAGATGAAAATGGGCCTAGTATTATTGTAATTGAACTGATATACTTGATATTTGAAAATAAAAAAGTAGGATGTTGAACAGTTTTCTATTTAGGTACTCAGTTAAAAAGATTCAATTATTATTAATACTACTTGATCTTTCAATTAAATTTGTGCGGGTCCAGATTCAGCTTTGAACATTTATTCAGAATGAAACATTTAAAAATCAATTTCAAAATAATTAAAATAATTGGAAACTATTACAATCTTCATTAATTCTCTTCCTGGTTGACCTATTTACGTATTTGGATAATCTTAACATGTCAGATTTATCTGGTTTCTATGCCTTGTTTATATTCAATTTTCCAAAAGGATCACTTATTTTTCAATTAACAATAAAAAAGTTTATAGTGTTATTACATAACTAAACAAATTTGGGAAACTTAGTAGGTACCGACTTTTCTTATTTTTAAGGGCACCGATGAATCAATTTAAATATGTTCTGTAGATGTTGGTGAGAGGTGCAACATAATTCTTACAGAGGTGGTCCCATTTTTAACATTCTTATAATAATTCTGTATTTTTTGTTCATATTTGGCATGATACCGGAATGTACATTGAGTTGCATGGAATGTAAATTTGAAATTTCGTTGCTTTGTTGAGTTTTGCTGTGATTTTACTGTCATTAATAATTGACATTTATTGGGGTTTCCTTTTGTATTAAGTTAAATTCTATCTATCGCTTTTAATATGTTCAGAGTTGTATCCAGAGATCTGTTCAATAATAGTAAACTCAATTTCAAAGTCATTTTTGTTGTTTCCATGCTCCATCAATTTTTATTTTCGGTTGTGTTCAAAAAAAGGGTACAAGTATTAGATAGATGCTATCAAGACACGTAAGCTCTATTCTCAAAATTACATGTTTACCATGATTTGATTAAGTTTAAGTATTACTTAAAGTAGAAAATAAATATGGCTCCCTATTTGGTGAGATTGAGAACTAGTCTCATGTTTGGATTTAGTTCAAAGTCAATATTTAATGAAGCTACAGTGTAGCAGTGTACAGTGTGGCGTTTTAAATAATTCTTTCAAATCCACTGGTGCTACATTGGACAAAAAAATGTATTAGAAGTTATTAGGTTTTCATTATCAAGAACATATTCAATGAGGATGAATAGCACAAAATGAGGAGCTTATTAGGAACGAGCTTCGTACTTCACTTTTATTAACGTGTTTATTGGAATATTTCACAATTTATATCTTGTAGAATCACTGATCTACACGTGTGTAGAGTTTTTCCTACTTAACAACAATTTAAATCAATATTCCAGTCTCCCCTACAGTTTTAACGTATTTTAAGTACTACTTAGAAATCATTATTTCTTATTTTCCCTGTATTCCAGCGAATGTTTCAAACATATTCACTAAATCACGGGTCCACAAGTAATGCAGAGCTTTTTATCAAGAATATCTTTTTTGTAAAATGTAAAATAAACTTTTTCCTCGTTTGTATAAAACTTTTTGGGACACACTGAATCTTGTCGTTTGATGTTTATGAATCACTACTTCCGACGATTTTAATGTAAAAAAGAATACTGAATGGATTGTAATTTAATGAAATGTTTGTAATAAATGTATAAAATCAAAGAAATTACTGGACCAGAGCTTTTTCAAATATCTGCTAAGTAATATAGGTTTTTTCGTGAACTAATAGTTGATATACTACTCTTGTAAAAAATTAACGCATAGCTCATAGTTGGTTTGAATTAATAAATGAAATTATAAAGCATAAACTGTAATAAACCAATTTTCCAAAATGCTTCCTTTTTGAAATTTGCCAGTAAGCATCAAAATCAAATTAAATTGAACTGAACTGTGAAATTTAAAATTTACCGCGACCGTTTCTTCCCCATGCTAATATTACTCCTTCCATTCATCTGGACACAAAACTAATTGAGTTGCAAATGGTGGAATATTGGTCGATTTAATGAGATCAGCACCTTCTAGCTCTCATAAAAGCAGATCTGTGTCACGTATTGTCGAGCGTTATTTGGCATGAACAGGACTTAAATATCTCGCAGTCAAAACCATCTTGGGGTAATTCTTAAAGCGACCTAATAATCTAGTCAACAAGTGCCTTTTTGGACAACTTTTTTCAGCAGTCTCCGAAAATTATAATCGAGGTGTAATTCGATTCGGGATGGCATCTAGATGATTTTTGGAAAATGAAGTTCCGCAAACAAAAATTGCCAAAGTTATTAACAATTAACTAAAAAAAGGGGGTTTAGTTTTTTGCAAATATCTCAAAAACTAATAAAGATTTTTCAAATTAAAAAAAGATTTGAAAAGAGGAGGAAATTTTCTAAAAAAAAACCAGACTCCCGGAACTGTAGGATCAATATTTATAATTTTTCCAGAGGGATGAAAATACGGCCGAAAACGGGTGTTCTGGCTTCCGTAAGCCTCGACTACTTTGGACACTTTATTAATAAATATTATTTCAACATAAATATGAAATTTAAGAAATTAAAAAATTCAGGGGCTTACTGGATAGATAAATGAACAATAATCCGCCTGAAAACAATTTTTCAATTAGTTATTCAATTTAATATGATAAAATAATTTTTATTAATAAAGTGTCCAAAGTAGGCGTGGCTTACGGAAGCCAGAACACCCGTTTTCGGTCGTATTTTCACACACACACAACCTTGATGAGCCCGTCCCACCCAGGATGTTCCTC
>CAJUYH010007001.1:0-18629 GCA_910591685.1 Galerucella tenella
ATTGGAGTGATAGCCTGAAACAATCCCAGCCTCGAGAGATCAAATCTTTGTTTGGACCATGGCAAAATCATGCCCCCAATCGGTTCATGGAAGTTGTAGTGACTAGACTCCGTCTAGGACATAGCAGACTCAGCCATCAATATCTACTGTCAAAGGAGTGTCAACCTTATTGTGAAGTATGTGAGCATCCCATCACAATAAAACATATTTTGATTGAGTGTCCGCTATATAGTGTCGCAAGGTTACAGCATCACCTACCGAACAATTTAAGTGCAGTGTTCAAAGTTTAATACAGTTTTTAAAGGATTCTGAGCTTCTATACCAAATATAATTATTGTATTGTTCAACTAACCAATGTACAAAGTAATCATTCGCTGTTCCACCGCTAATAACCAATATGGTTGATGCGGAAATAAAAAAAAATTATTAAATTTAGCCTGAATGGAAAGATCTTACATTTTTCTGCAGTAATTTAAACTGTTATCAAAGGTAATACCACGAGTGCTTCAAATTTTATCGATAATTTTTTCTTTTTCACGAAAACTTGTTTATTTGGCAAGAATATGAAAACAAACCGATTGATAAAATCACGAGTCCGTTAGGACGAGGGATTTTATCTAAATTCGGTTTGTTTGAATGTTTTTGCCTCAAATAAACAAGTTTGAGTGATGAAAATAAAAAATTATGTGATAAAATTTGAAGAGCGAGTTGTATTTGGGAAGATTATTTTTTTCATAAATTTAAAATTTTGTATTACCTGAATGTTTAATATTCTCTTGGGTGCTGGCACTCAATCGGTTTGTGTTCATTTTTCAATAAACTTCGAAGCACTTTTAGTTGTCAATAATGACAAATTCAAAGTAAAATTTTGACGTTTCGATGTAAACAAGGTTTTATCGATGAGGAAGCAGAATTATCAGTATAATACCGAATGATTGGCTAGAATAATGTATTGCTATTGGTTAAAACCACCAAAATGTCAGATTTTGACATGTGAAAAAAATAATCACACTAATGTTATGGTTGCCACTAGATTACCTAAATGTAATGCTGTCGCTACTAACAATAAGAACGAATTTTAAAATAATGTGATGAATAGAACAATTGAAACCTTAAATAAATAACTAGGTACGTAATTAGTGCCGCCCTAGATGTTCGAAATGTCGTCCATCATTTTCAATGCATGAAATCAATCGCTGACGGGTGGAGAAAACAGCAGCTTCAATTCCTGCCCTTGAAATATTTCGTATTGTCTGTCGTATCTTTTCAACCATGTCAGCTCTTGTTGCGGGTCTATCGGCATAAACGGGATCTTTAACTCGCCCCCACAAATAAAAATCTGAACAAGTTAGGTCTAGTTAGACCTCGGTGGCCAAATAAATGAACTTACAAATATCAGTTTTTATTGATATTTGATGCTTTTGATCACTAACTGATCGCTTGAAAACAAATATAACATTCTTATTAATTAAAAAAATGTAGTAGAACTTACTTCACCAGCCTTCTAGACGTTGGAAGATCAATTCCCGCCATTTACCTGTTTCTTACGATATCTCAGGATAGGAAAGAGATATCGTCTTTCGGTTTGCAGTATTTTATTACTAATAAGTAATGCCACAAGGAACTTACAAAAGATACATCAGTATATTTAACGAAAAATAGGTAAATTGAATTTTCTTCTTGTCAAAATTAGATAAAATGCTTTTTTGTGTAAGTCGTGTCATTTTACGGGTCCTCGCTCGCCCCGCAATTATTTCACTCACACAAAATGATGCATTTCATAACTGATTACATAAATAGCTATTATTTCACTTTAATATTTTCCAAACGCCACCTCTGCTTTAATTCGTCTCTAAAGCCGAAAAAAACCCACCCCTTCAACAACTTCTGAATTAACTAACTATTTAATGTTTGTTGATTCTAATAAACTTTCTTATGGTCCACAATTTTTTTTTCGAACAACGGTTGCAAGATTTAATTATATTTACTTTGGAAGTGCTTACTTGTAGATTTACATTCTGATTATTGTCTATGTTTGTTTAAACCGATAAACTCCAGTCCGTTGTAAAGTTTATTGTTGGTATTGCAGTTCGCTTTTACCCTTGCCACACAATGTAAAAAATTTTCATATTGTTTGGAGAAAAAAAAACAACAAACTTTTAACGAACATTTAACTGGGAGGTGGAATGAGAAAAAAACACATCGAGCAAATAATAAATAGAGGAAGAGTTAATGACTGTCGGGAAAAATAGACCGGGAAATCGGGTTGTTAATTTGTGGTTGAGTTGGAAAAAGAAAACTTGGGAACGATGGAATTGGAAATTCTATAGGGAAAATCATAAC
The DNA here is from genome assembly GCA_910591685.1 of Galerucella tenella. Lineage (NCBI taxonomy): Eukaryota > Metazoa > Arthropoda > Insecta > Coleoptera > Chrysomelidae > Galerucella > Galerucella tenella. The sequence continues at coordinate 2,344 of CAJUYH010007001.1, forward strand.
CAAGTGATTGAGGTTGTGTTACTTTCTTAATTTTATTGAAAAGTATATTAGATAACGAGAAAAACAAAAATAAGGCAATTCTCCAAGGCTCAAACTGTATAATAGACGATGTATGTATGTATTGTAATGTTTTTATTATTTACTTGAACTGTTTTCACAGTGGGATAAAATTATACGCCCACTATGGCTAATTAATATTGATTTATTAATTAAACACTTAAACTTAATTCATATACACACTACTTAATGTCTACTAATTTATCTTCAACACTATTTATATTCACTTCTGTTCACTCACTGTATACTGAAACTGTTTACCGATTCACTGTATACTGAACAACTCAACGACTATTTTAAAAAACTGCGTATATATAGTCCTTCGTACCTCTAGCACTTTCTTGAATATACCCCTTTGCGTATAGGTACTTTATAATTTGAGACATTCGTGAATAAACCATTGTATTGCCCATTCATAGTTATATGATATTATTGGGTCTTGACTAGTTATGCTTCTGATTTCTTCGTTCCTTATACTTTGTCCCATTTCGGGGTCCGTTGAACTATAGGGAAACACGAATTTTTGACTGATTTTGCGAAAAATCGATAGTACTCACCTATTTTGAGATTAATCCGCCAAAAAATTTGCGGGTTATACATATTTTGCTGAGAATAATCCAAAGAAAGATTTTTTTTCGCCACTTGAACCATTACTTTTGGGCTAGTTATCTTATACAAACCACAGTTTAAATGTATTGCACTGTACAGAAAAGGAATCAACAACATGTTTTCTCGCTAATCATAACAACATTTCAGTTAGTTTCTTCATAATATTGTTTAAATTACCACTTTTATAAATATATATTTGACAGGCTACAAATTTGTATGAAAACAATTAAATCAAATGACAAATGACATAGAAGCTCTAGCGTAATGTGTGACATGGTTGCCAGCTGTAAACGATTACGTGAGAATCATGATATTTTTAAAATATTAATTAATTATTGCATTCGAATTTCATCTTGGAAAGTATTGGATGAGAGGGATGAATGCATTGTAATGCACATCAATCTATTCAAGAAGAGGAAAAAAATATAATTATTGGATTCACCCTTCCCCTTCTAGAATAACTTAATGTGGATTACAAATAATTGGAGGCATTTGCCTTCCCCTCAAGATATTCAAGAAGGGGAAGGGAATATAATAATTGGATTCACCCTTCCCCTTCTTGAATAACTTAATGTGGATTACAAAGTATTGGATATCTTTTGAGGGCAAGGCATGATTAAGTTATTCTAGAAGGGGAAGGGTGAATCAAATGATTAAATTCCCTTCCCCTTCTGGAATAACTTGATGTGGATTACAAAGTATCGGATATTTTTTGAGGGGAATGCTGAATACAATGATTATATATTTGTTTCCCCTTCTTCAAATACGTAATATAAGGATATCATCATATATAAAATGTGTTTATAAATTCATTTATGCTCTTGGGTTTGTCTTGAATGAATCTAACCAAAAATATAGTCTGATACAATATTTAATTTCGTATCTTAATAGTCTTGTAGCATGATTGTCGAGTAGTCGATTACAGCTGGCAACCACGCTACAAAGTATTGTATTTTGTTCTATGTTCTGTAGGTTGCATATCTGTGTATGCCATTATTATTAAAATTATCTATATCCAAACTGGTTGCCTGTCAAATATATATTTATAAAAGTGGTAATTTGAACAATATTATGAAGAATCTAACTGGATTTTTTTCATAGATAGCGAGAGCTCATGTTGTTGATCACTTTCATGTACAGAGCAATACATTTAAACTGTTTTTTGTATGAAATATCATGCCAAAAAGTGATGGCCCAAGTGACGAAAAAAAATCTTTTTTTGGATTTTTCTTTGTAAATTGTGTATAACCCGCAAATTTTTTGGCAGAATATTCTCAAAATAGGTGAGTACTATCGATTTTTCGCAAAATCAGTCAAAAATTCGTGTTTCCCTATAGTTCAACGGACCCCCATTTCGTTTTACCTGCTATTTTCCTTATACCTTTTGAATATTCTGACAATACTTTTAAACAAACGGAGTAACAATTCGGAGCACGTTTGCTTTTCGCATTTCTGTTTCGCTTTTTACGCTGTCACATGAAATTATCGAAAGGTGCTTATCGCCTGCCAACTTGACAACTGAAAAATACATTTGAATACATAATTACCAACTTCGACTCTATATAAAATAAAAGTAAGGTGTGAAGTAGGATAAGGTCAAGGTAGGGTAAGGTTCAGTTCAGCTGTCAATTGATCAATTCTCAACAGCGTTTTATTTTTGTTCCATGCTTTCTTGCAGTTTCCAGCTCTCACTGGCATAAGTTATAGTTGGTACTGTAATTTTGTTGTAGATTTCCAACTTTGTGTTCGAATCAATGTATTTATGGCTTAGTAATGTTCGATTTAAAAGGTTAAAAGGATGAAATTCTTTAATTCTCAAGACTAATGGATGCTATTGATCATTCAAGAAAAAGCTGAAAAAAAGTAGCATACATTTTCTATGTTCAATAGTGATTTATATAAACAAAAATTAGAATTTTTTTCTTTAAATATTCGGAGAAAATATAATATTATCCCATACACAAATTGTGCCAAGCTTCTCCTATTTTGTGGGAGCTCTTTCCCTTCCTCTCAGTTATTATTATTTTCTTTACCAGCTATAACATCATATCGTTTTCTTCTAGGGCTGCTTAAGATTTGGAATATATGCCGATTATCCTCTTTATGCCTAGGAAAATAGATAATCCTACTTGTCTCCCATATAAAACTCTATGGTGACATCGGCTTTTAATCATGATAATTATACCTACAGTTTTTGTCATGAGTTACAGATCTCTTAAAATTCCAAATGTTTAAACGAGCGACTTTTTTTCAAAAAATGGCGAGCACGCCAGGCAAATATTTTTAAATTTGGCGAGCACGCTGGGATATTTTCCGGTCTATTCTTACGATATAAACTAGCTCCAGATGGATATTTTAATAAGTTATAATATAATTTGAACAATATATCTCTACCGAACTGTTTCATGTTTAAATTAGGCCTAGGCAGTGATTTTTATTCACAAAAACGCGGATGAGTTGGAACTGAAATGAAGGGTGATGTACATGAACAGAAATTATAATTTTTTTTCTTTAAATATTCGGAGAAAATTGGATATTTTCTTATTCACAAATTGTATCAAGCTTCTCTTATTATCTGAGAGCTCTTTCACTTCTTTTCAGTTATTTTTTTTTCCACCAGCTATAACGTCATAACGTTTTCTTTCAGGCCTGCCCAAGGTTTGGAATATCCTGTTTATGCCTTGGGGAATGGCCTTATATTCTACTTGTTTTTCAAATAAAACTTATTCGAAATAATAAAGTCTACATTTCTCATGAGTTACTGATCTCTTAAAACTTTTGTTTTATAACTTAATAAAAATTATTAACATTTGTCACATTTCTCGTACTAAAACAGCATCAAAAAAAACCACCGCGAAAAGCTGCAAAATATCATCACCACTGCGAAATTTCCGTAGTGAGAATTTTCTATAGTTTGTAACATATATTTGTACCACATTTCAGTTGGTTTTTACTGCATTTTAATTAATATAACTACGTACAAGTGGAAATGCGCTTACTATAGATTGAAAGGACTTTTTTCCACTACTAGTTGTGAAGTTGACCATTATTGATTCTTCTAGCTAACTGAGAAGTTGAATTTCTGTATCAGTAGTTAATAATTGGGTCAATACATGGACAAATTCAAATATTTTGAGAATTCAAGGATAGTAGTTCAACAAAAATTGTGCAACATAATTTTGTATACCCAGGAGATTGTTTTTATCATATTTGCTGCTTGAAATTACACATCAAGATAAAATTATTTGAATAAAAATGCTATAAGTTTGAAATTCGCGCTCAACCAAAAGCGACTGTAACGAGTACGTTCATAATATGTCGAAAACTGACAGTGTACTTGTCAGTCAGACGACGGGGTAAACGGTTCTCGTGGTGCGTTTGTGAATTAATTTCAATTTTTGTCTTAAATTTTGCTAGTAGTGGAAAAAATTGTATACAGTCCCCTTCCCCCCTCGTATCTTTTGAACGGCTACACTTACATTAATAAAATTTGGAGGGTGAAAATACAGTGTTGTAAACTTCTCTACGAATGGTAACGGGTAACGTAATAATAATAGATGACGTCACAGTGCCACTCTGGCCAATACTTTTAAATAGGACCTTATGGCAAGTGATATCTCGTTTGGAAGGCGTTGACATTGGCTACATAGCCATTATAATTTTGTTTGGGTTTAAACTAATTTTGACGGATAAATTAAATAAATACCAAAATTATTGAAATTATTTTTTTAAATTTAATTAATCAAATATCAACAATGGATTCTTATAGCAAGTGTTCGAAATGTGCTCCGTCCACTTCCTGACAGTAATACATCCTATTAGTAAACTCTTGTCGTACTCGTTCGAATGTGTCAGCTGAAATTGCATTGCATTCTTCAATAATTCTTTCTTTCAAAACGCCAATATTATTTGGTGCCTATACTACCTGTTGCTTCAAACTTGTGAAGAAGCTCCCTCAAATAAGTTCTCGAAATAGGGCGGTCTGGGTATCTCTCATTAAATAAACGTTCCGCTTCATGTAGATTTTTTCTAGATTCACCAATTATTAAGATAGCTGCTACTTTGCCAGCTTGAGTAGGTACGTAGATACCATTTTGCCTATTTTAACTCTTAAACGTCTCGTTAAACAATAATAAAATTAAATATTTAAGCTATTTAGAAAAACTTTGCAAAGCAACAAATACTATTAAATTGAAAACGTCAATTTTTTTGACAACTAACCAGAGGTCGACTGAAAAATCTTCAATATTTAAATGTGAAATAATAATTTTGGTATTTATTCAATTTATCCGTTAAAATTAGTTAAAACGCAAACAAAATTAATATGGCTATGTAGCCAATGTCAATGCCTTTCAAACGAGATATTACTTGCCATAAGGTCCTATTTAAAATTATTGGCCAGAGTGGCACTGTGACGTCATCTATTACTATTACGTCACCTGTTACCATTCGTAGAGAAGTTTACAACACTATATTTTCACCCTCCAAATTTTATTATGTAAGTGTAGCCGTTCAAAAGATACGAAGGGGGGGAAAGGGACTTTTGAATAGCACTGTATACACCATGGTGTTGAAGACATTTATAAACCTTGCACCTTATTCCAGTCGGGGCAAAGCCACTCGAAATAATCGATAATTTTGGTGCAATAATAGTCTTCACTACCTTGGTTTATAATATACTTTTTTCCCTGGTAAAATATCAAACATTCAACAAAAACATCCTTTTTATGTGTCAACATTTCAACAACTTTAAGATCTTTCGAAATTCAATTTAACAGTTTAATGCCAAATCGCAATGTGATCAAAAATTTGGCAACTCAAATCGAATCGCTGATCGTTGAAGTTTTTTTTTCCTATTTCGCTTCTCTAACACCGTACCGGAAAAGTTTTTTTTTCACGGTGAAAAGTCAGAAACTGGGAAAAACTTAAACAGTCTTATTTCCCCGAGGTCCCAAAATAACAAGTATGAATGTATCATTATGGTGCTATTATGTTATAATGAGGATGTGTTTTTTTTTCCATGAAATATCGATCATATTATTACGATTTAATATACAGGGTGCTGCGGGAGATCGTCCAAATACTTCGAAGATGACGTGAATAAATTCCATAAGTTTAAATATCGGTATTATTCCACCACCCTGTATGAAGCTGTCAGTTAGTATGTTTATCCTATGAGTGTCAGTCCTATGTTTGTTAATTCTGACACATTCTAAGATAGCATAAAGCTCTGCCTCTCATTTTACTATACATCCCTGCTTTTGTCCCTTCCCCAGTCTGTGACCCGTCTGTGTACCAGGTCTCTTCTCGGGGAAACTTCAGTTTGCTTGGGTCTTGTCAGTCCTTTCTGTGAGGTATTTCTAACTCATATTTGGGACTGGGGAGAAGTTTAGTGGCCATCTATTTTCATATCTAAGATGGCTCCACTTGATGGATATGACGTGTCCTGATCTAACTATTTTGTTGCTCAGGTTACTTTGCTGCCTAAAAAGTCCCATCCTTGCTCTTCCCATTATCACGAGGTGTAATGGAGGGAGGCCAAATAAGGGTTCTAGTGCTGCCGTTGGCTTGGATTATAATACAGGGTGTCCTAAATAAGAGTGACTGATTTTAAACATAAATGCCAAGCTTGTTAATTGCTCCAAAGAGATGGGGTTTTCACTATTTCCACTAGTTTATTAAAGAGATTTTTTCAGGCTTGGCTGGCATTTCATCTCATCAACACAGGGTGTTTTACTAATGTTGGTCAAATTCAAAGGGGAAAATATGTATTTTTTTTCAATGGAACACCCTATAATTTTTGATCTCATTCGAAAGAACAATCATTCTCCTTCCCAAAAATGTATAGTTTTCCATCTTTGATTTAAAATAATACATATTCCTCCCTTTGAATGTGACCAACATTAGTAAAGCACCCTGTGTTGATGAGATGAGACGCCAGCCAAGCCTAAAAAAATCTCCTTGATAAACTAGTGAAACTAGTGAAAACCCCATCTCTTTGGAGCAATCAATAAGCTGGGCATTTATGGTTAAAATCAGTCACTCTTATTTGGGACACCCTGTATATCACCTTATTTCACTACAATAATTCATTCAACGTGTATCGTGTTTTGAAATAAATAATGTTTCAATAAAAATATCTGATGGGAGAAAACTTTTTCAAAAAATGGCGAGCACGCCCGGCAAATATTTTAAAATTTGGCGAATGCGCTGGGATATTTTTCCGTCTATTTTTACGATATAAACTAGCTCTAGATTTTAATAACTTACATTATAATTCAAACAAGATATCTCTACAAAACACTCTCCAAATAATATTTGGCACTGTTTCATCTGAAATATTATATAATTTCCACAATGTAAGGATTAAAATCCACTGTTGAAATTTGTCCCTGCCAGCTAATTTTTATTAACACGGTCGACGGATGGGTTGAAACCCAGTGAAAGCAGTACTATTTTCGTCTCGCAGCTTCCGCTATCGCGTGCAACACAAATGATCTTATTTGATGAATAAACGGAATTAAGTTAGACTTAAACCGTCAGTTATTTACAGTAAACCAAACTTTTTTTTGCAGTTCTCTAGCTGGATAATGGTTTTTTCATTCTAATTTGTCTGGGATTTCTAATTAAGAGTAATTTATGAAGGTTTAAGAGTCAAGGTTGACCCAAATTTCGGAAAAAAACAACTAAAAAGCTTTGTAGCTAATACTTTTTCTTCTCGCCTTTCGTTAAAGAGCTATAGGGCTGTAAAAGTGGAAATTGAAAATGATTTTTTATTGATAATTATGAAATGGCTTACCTATTAGAAGTTGGTTGAATTTTAACCGTTCATAAACACCATAATCAGTGCCGGATTAAGGGGAGGCATTGGGAGCTAAAGCACTGGGCCCTGTGATATGAGGGGCCCGAAATCGAGCCCCAAAGTACTATACTTTTCATGAACCTTATTTTTTTCATTGTTGCGAGGGTGAAAGGTCTTTTAGTATCCCAAGTTACATTAAAAACAAATATCGCTCTGCAATGGGGGATAAAAGATTATCATCACTCGAAAATGAACTAATGAGCTCAATATATTTTTCAGATTGTATTGAGGAATTTGCTGTGTCAAAATCTCGTAAAAAACCTATGTAATTTTTGTATTAATTTAATTACCCTTCTTTTCAAATAATTAATATTTTTGAATAATATATATACTGTTATTTGTTCTATAAATAAATAGAAAATTACATTTTCTGGGTGGCTTTTGATTCTAGGGGCCCCATTTGTTAAAATAGCCCCGGGCCCCAAAAGCCCTTAATCCGACACTAACCATAATTGCAAATTTTTTGGCGTCATGACTCTACACAACACTTGCGAACTCAGGTACGGGCTAAGACTAATTTTCAATAACTCCATAATCCCTATAGATTGAGAAAGAATTGTTGATCAAGTTTGGGATTCAATAACTCGGGATTAAATGGTCCGAATTGAACGTTCAGAACGTTAAAAGTTGTGTTTTTCCAAGTCATTTAGGTGGTCCAAACCAATGGTTCAATAAAACTCAAAGTCCAAACCACAGAATATTTAATTAATGTCCCTCAAAGGACACTTATGATGCTACTAGTTTCGGTACAATATTACCATCATCAGGCTACAATATAAAGAAATGGTACACTTAATACATGAAGATCTTACAAGATTCTGTCAAAATTACTTGAACAAGAGTAATAGATATAGAATGAATGTGAAAGAGAATATTATGATTAATAATACAAAATTGAGAATATTACAAATGTTGATATTAAATTAAAAATTGTTTAATACAAATTAAAAAGTTAATGAAAATATTTCAAATTACAAGTTTGATAATATAAATTATATTAGTAGGTAGTCAAGTTGAAATAAAATAAAACTTAGTTACCTGTGGAACATATAATCCAAAGAACAATAGGTTGTTGCCAAAAACGTTAAAAATTTTTAATATGTTAATACATATTTATATCAAGTAAATTTCAAATTTTATTTGAGTGGTAAGGAAAGAAAAGAAAAGAAAAGGGAGGAACATTGGAAATTTTGAAAAACTAATTAATGAAGGTAATTAAGACTGTTGGCCTAATGGACTATGCCAAAATGGGGGGTTTAGTGAACATTAATTTTTAAATTTACATTGAATCTGTCCGAAAGGACTTTTCAAAAGGGCTTGATATATGAAAATTGCTATTACAATTTGATTTCGACAACGTCTAACTTTAACATTGACGTTGTTCAACAGTCTTAAATTAGCCACTGAAATAAATTATTATATGAAAGGTCCATGTAACCATATAACCACTATTTCAAACGTCTGAGTCAGTTAAACCAAATAAATTATTGATTAAATCATTGCATAGGATAGCTGTAACCTTCAAGTAGGTGTAAGTTTAAACAATTTCTTGTGGCATATGTTTTTATTCTAACAATGTCTATTTCTTTTACCCAATGTTTATTAACAATTAAATTACTCAGCAACTAAATAAGATATTGAAACCTCGTTTGATGCATTCAGTTCGTGAATAAATAACGTATTATGAGACATTGAATAGATGAGGCTTTTACTTGATGTAGATCCATAGTAAATTATGAAATCAAACAATTTTATTTTGTTAAATCTATATTATACTTAACCTTAAAGTTGTGACGCGTTTCGCTAACACCGTAGCTTTTTCAAACGAATGGAGGTATAATGAGAAATTATCAAAATCAAAATCAAAATTTCTAATAGATATAATTTCCAAATATTGTTCATTCAAACCTCAATTTTCAATTAAAAACTCAACAGAACTAATTAATAATATTCAAGATATAATTCATATCTATATATTCATATCTATATATTCATATCTTTCGATGTAACAAATATATTCTCTAGTATACCTCCTGATGAAACTATCACTCTTGTTGATAACTTGCTCACTTACAATAATACCAATCCCATAATTCAGTCTGATATTATAAATTTATTAAGAGTTTGTTTAAATCAAAATTATTTTCATTTCAACGGAAAGGTTTATAGCAGTAAAGAGGGTTTGATTATGGGCAACCCTCTCAGTCCCCTATTATCAGAAATTTTCATGGATAATATAGAAAAGATAATTCATAAACACCTCCTTAGTAAAAAATTTGTTTACTGGCACCGATATGTAGATGACATTTTAGCTTGCTTCACTGGTACTACGAGACAATTAGATAACTTCATTACTCACATTAACTCAAAACATAAAAATATCAAATTTACAGTAGAAATTTAACAAAATAAGTCCATAAACTTTCTAGATCTTACAATTTCAAATATAAATAATAGACATGACTTTTCTATATTTCACAAACCATCACATACAGACATTACAATTCATAATAGTTCAGTCCACCCAATCAGGCATAAATTAGCAGCTTTCAATAGTATGTTACATAGACTTTTAACAGTTTCATTGAATATCGACAATTACAATAAAGAACTAAATATAATAAAACAAATAGCGGTTAATAATAATTACGATCCAAATTTAATTGACAACATCATAAATAATAAGATACGAAAACATACTCTAGAACAAGTATTTCCTTCTGATAAAAACAAAAATTACCAATTTAAAAGCTTAACTTACTTTGGAATACCATCCTCAAAAAAAATCATTTTTAGAAACTTTAGACTTGACAATCCCATTCATGTATAATAATTCCCATTTGTGAATACAAAAATCGTAGTTTGCTGTCGGCTAAATAGGAAGGAAGAGAGTTTGCAAGTGGATAAAAATATCGGATAAATTACGTTACCGTAGCAACCCTAGCATTTAGGTACTGTCTGTTTACCAAGCAATGCACGTCAATTTGACAATTATAAATGTCAAAAACAGAATGAATTAAACAGCATATAACAATTCCAAAAAGTATGTCGAGATTTGGAAATATTTGCAAGGCAGAAATAGTAAGGGAGATTGAAAAATCAACTCCAGAAAATACCAAGAAAACTCATTCCTCCATATGGAATCAATTTAATTTAATTTAGTTTAATTGAATTGAGTTTTTTATTCATGGGATTGTCTTACCAAATACCACGCGAGCTCAGATTTAGCAGGATATTTTTTCCGGTGGTTTTCTCATGCTTACTTTCATTGGCAATTTAACGAGAGCTGTTCTGGCAAAATCACGAGAGCGTAGCTCGAGTGATTTTGCCTGAACAGATCGATTAAGTATTCGAAAGTAAGTATTCGAAAACAACCACAAAAAATATCCGGCTAAATCTGAGCTCTTGTGGTATTACCCCCGAATATTTTCTTCAAAACCGACAACAATTTATCCAAATTCATTAAAAACAACAAATCCAAATCTTCAAAACTAAATAAATCAGGAGTTTATAAATTAAAATGTGGTAATGACGACTGTGATAAAATTTATATATAGGTAGAACTTTTAGGAATTTTAAAACTAGAATTTCAGAACACAAACGTAGTTATGACAACCAAAAATCAGATTCCAACTATTCAAATCATTTATTAGCAAACCAACACTCTTTCGATTCAAATTTTGAAATTTTGCATATAGAACCTAAATCCTTCAAATTAAATCTTTTAGAAGCCCTAGAGATAAATAAAAACAAATATTCAGATAATCTTCTTAACGACCAACTTGATATTAACAATTATCTCTTATTAAACCTTTTTCACTAGAAAGGTTCCTGTAGGATTGTTGTGAATGAGTTTCCAGGTAAACTGGTTAAATACTTTAGTTATTCCCATATTTAGACAAATTCATTTCATTTCCCTGTAAATAGACTATAATTTTATTGTTAAATATCCGTATAATTTGGTATTAAGGCACTGTATAAATTGAAAATTTCTCATTATACCTCCATTCGTTTGAAAAAGCTACTGTGTTAGCGAAACGCGTCACAACTTTAAGGTTAAATATAATGTAGATTTAACAAAATAAAATTGTTTGATTTCATAATTTATTATGAGACAAATAATGATTAACATTGCTTCATAAATTGCATTAGTATTTTGCGTCTGAAAAACAGCTGTTTTTTCAATTTTTTTTACTTATTCATCCGCTGTGGCTGCAGGTATGGGAACGCTTACATTTTCAACTACGGAATTTTATAGCAAATTTCACGCTTTATGACTTTGTTTCCATACATATGCACGATAAAGTTAATACTTTTCGAGTAAAATTCGGAAACATGTCGAAAAACAGGCCCATTTTTGGTTGTTTTTGCTATAAACTGTTATTATGCAATTAGCAAAGCCTAAAAACCGGTGGAGGCAGAATTGATTATCATTAACCATGATATTTTTGAAGAATTCCATCAAAAATCTCGCCTACTGCTCTTACATCCACCTTTAATGCTAACTCGACTAGACTATAGGTACTTTTAGACTCACTACTCTCTTTCAAAATTTTGGTATGATCCCGGGGACACCTTGTATATTCTAGATTTGTTTTTTTTCTTTTGCAAATCGATAGTAATATTCTTCTTTTTCGTTTACATCCATCAGTGAATTGTTCGAAACCTTTTTTTTTTGTCTTCTATCATTGATATTCAAGTCGCTGGAAATGCACAGAGTTGTCACATCTCAGGGAAACGGAGAGTAAATTGAGTGTCAGATTCAAGTGAATAAGGCCACCTGGGATGCAGTCCATTTCATCCAATTGGTTTTTATATTTGTACAACAAAAATGTAGATGTGTTTTAAGATACGTTTTTTTTTTCTGTTTGTGAACGTCACGTTTTTGGGTGAATTTTCTGTTGAAAGTTTCATATCCAAGCTTCTATTTTTTTATTAAAATTTATTTATTTGGTTCGAAGAGGATTTTTTTAAATAGGGCAATCAATCAGTTATTGTTTTTGGGACACTGTATTTCTCGTAATAGGCCAGTTGGTAGGGGTCATTTTGGACCAAGAGTACAAGTCATTAGCAATACAGCTGATTTTTTTTATAAGTACCTTGAAGTATGTAGATTGATTGAAAGAAAAGTTTACCAGTTGTGAATCTCACGCGTTACACAAAACTAGGCATTTCGTAACTGATGGCATAAAAATATATTATGGAAAAGACCTCTTAAATAACAGTCTCCATCCTCTGAAAAATTGTTTCAATGCCACTTTATTATATAATATATTTTTTATTGAGATACTTGGTTTTTGATTAGAATATATTTATATTAAATATGAGTAATTTGCTAAAAATGATTATGTGCTATGACAAGAAAAAATGCCATCTTAAAGCCGACACTTTCCTCTTCAAAACGCCGTATTACAATTATTTATATCTACATTATAACTGTACAATAGTTTATAATGTACTCCGCCGCGCTTTAGAAAATAGAGTCGCGCGGATGCGGAACACATACTTAGTTTACCGAGTTTTTTCCGGACAAACCATTGCTCGGACGAAAGAAACGCAAGAGACTTTTTTTGTTGCAAAACACTCCCCCTACACTGTGGTATTTTTTATTTCTCTTCTACATTTCTCCCAGCGCGAAATATTGAAAAATTTCGAAAAAAAAGATTTTTTTTTTCTAATTTGGGAAATTGATAGACTGGTAAACTTTTTTTCATATTAATCTACATAGTTTAAGGTACTTATGAAAAATAAATCAGCCGTATTGATAATTACTTGTAGTTGTTACCCCTATCGTCTGGCCTATAAAGATTTCTCCTGCGAAAAAAAAGTTTGTATTTGGCCTAAATAGCCTTTAAAATAAGTTATTTTTTACATAAATAACAAAAGAGGTTCGTTAAACTTTCTCAGAGGTTAAAATATAAGAAATATACAGCCCTAGTGTTAATTACTCGTAAATTTTCTTCTAAACTTCCAGACTAAACGGAATTAAACGAGTTGGTATAGTCAATTTGTGGCGTGGAGGAGGTAAAAACTATTTTCCAAAAGTTTGTGTTTGAAATTTAAAACTTTTAGATAAACTCCTCTCTATTTTGTCTACTTCACAGCTCAAACTCGGCTTAAACAAAATGTTGGACGAGTATGTAAATTTTATAGCTAAAACATTGTAAAAATTATCTTTGTTTTTCACTACTCCGTACGCAAAGATGAGTCTAAATGCTTCAAATGCTCATTTTGCATGTGGACAATTAAATCTGTTGTAAATGGAACATTCTCAAGAAGGAAGTCGACCGCATTCCTCATTCAAAAGGATTTCCAGGATTGCGTAGGACCCATATGACCAACAGTTGACTTAATTCCGTTTATTCAACGAACGGGAGGGTCATTATTAGATGAATTTAATTAGAACGTGTAGGAATTTTTTACGGGACAAAAAATAATTTGAATTAAGGTGAAAAATATTTATAAAGAGAAGTAATTTTAAGTAATTTTATCCTGTATCGGTATCTGTAGAGTACGGAGGAAGAGTATAGGCTAACAGCACTAAGGCCACATGTGATCCATTGTACATCCTCCCAGGAGTTGTCCTCCTAGGTCATCGTCCATCCTGTCCTTCAAGGAAAGTGGACAGGACACTAGGAGACATCTCCCTTATATCGGAAGGTGTAGGCCAAGATTCACCGAACACACACTCTCTTATTGACGATAACTCCGGACACTTGCATAAGACATGCTTGACAGTTTCATCTTCCTGTTTCCACATCCTGCATAGGGGTGTGTCCACTAGCCCCATAGTATGGAGGTGTTTCCTTAGTTGACAGTGGCCAGTCAGAAATCCTACTGTTAAACGGAGGTTTTTCCTGGTCATCGTCAAATATTTCTTCGACGCCAGCTTCTCAGGATCACCCAGGGTGATTCTGGGTGTAACGTTTGGCTAGTTCCGCAATTGTCGAAGTGTAGGCTGTAGGTGTCACTGGGTCCTCAAATTTTCAGTCCAGCCGCTTCCCTGGCTAAAGAATCGGCAATGCGATTACCTTTACTCCTGTTGTGCCCTCAGGATAATATTGTTGTCTGCCGAGGCGTTAGCTGAATCTTGGTGGCACTCTAGTACTAGCCTCGATATAACATGTTGTCTGTTCAAGGCTAATAGGGCTTGTCTACTATCAGTGCAGATTGTTATTTTGCCAGAAATTCCTTTTGTGGTTAGCTCTTTTGTGGCAATTTAGATACCTGTTAGTTCTGTTAGTTCCCATTTTCAACTCAATCCTTAGGCTTAGTGCTCTCGAGAAACTCCAAAAAAATTATCTATTCGCAATTTTCTTCAATTTGCTTTTCGTACATAATCAAAATTTGTTATTTTTGATAGCGCTTAATTGAATTTTGGAATATTTTGTCGCAAAAATTGATGCAACGAAAACATTACATCGTAGTCTGACATATTTTTGTTGACAGAAAAGATTTATTTGTATTTTATTGACTATTTCACTAGAGTAAATTGATTACTGAGAAAATTTTGTTTTGAACTGGCAATTTTTTGTCTTGTCACGGCAATTTTTTGACGTTTAATATATCAAATCTATGTGCATAAAATTCTATCACTAAGTGATAAAATTCAAAATTAAATCTTTGTTAGTGGTTTCTAAGGAAACTAAGCTGTTTATTTATTTATTTAACTGTCTAAAAATTATTGAAACTGTTTCAAAAATTTAAATAAGTATTATTAACATGAATAATACAAGATTTGGAAATAATTCAATAAATCAAATAGAGATGAGTACAATTAAGCAAAGTATACCGCGAAATACAATGAAGACAAAAAAGTCTGCGTGGGAACAGTTTAGAATGTTTCTGGACGCACTTAATTATACGTTAGAAAAGGATACTCCTGAACAAGTTATAGCAAAAATTCTTGAAGATTATGGTTTTAACATGAAAAAAAGAGATGGAACTGATTATACTGAAGCTAGTGTGAAAAGACTTTGGAATACGACTGCTTAAATGGTTCAGGAAAAACATTTTCTAGAATTTAACATCAAAATTGATCCATTTAAAGATATTACCTATAAATTTGCTAGATTGGCCAGGGATACAAAACGTAAAAAGCTTCAGGCTGAACCTGAAACCAGAAAAAGAAGTTCTAACGCGTTTACCAGAGAAGAATTAATAGAAATGGTAGAAAGCTATTCTGAAGATAATCCTGATGGGTTACAAAAAATGTTTTTTCATTTATGTTCGTTCGAATTAGCATGGCGTGGAAATGAAGCTGCTAATTGTGATATTAATTACTTTGTAAAAGAATATGATAATAAAGGTAATTTTACTGGCAGGGTAGAATATAATCCAATCTTTTCCAAAACGACACAAGGAGGATCAAAAGCTTTATCTGGCAGTAAGAAGCTGGTAAGAAATAATGCTAACAACAATTTGTGTCCCGTTCGTTTATTTTTAAAAATTATTGGAAAAAGAAAATCCATTATTTTTAACAGTACATCCAAATTGGGAGAAAGAAATATGGTACAGAAATTCACCATTGGGAATTAATACAATTTCAAAGTGGACGAAAATATCGGCAGAATCAATTGGTATAGACACAAAAAAAATAAAAATAACCAATCATTCACATAGAGCTTCTGCAATATCTGCATTAGCAAAAGAAGGAGTTGGTGAACAAGAAGTAATTAAGCTTACAGGACATTCTTCTACCCATTCTTTGTAACCATATTTACAATTAAATGAAGAACACCATTTCCAACTTATAGAG
>CAJUYH010007002.1:0-18628 GCA_910591685.1 Galerucella tenella
TAGGTCTCAGTGAATGTCACCCCAAAAATCACACATACATACAACCAAGAAGTTGGTGATTACACCTAGTTATCAGCAGGCGGTTCTCTACTCAGAGCTGTACCTGCTCTAGCCATTAAATTATGTTCTATGGGTAGGATGATGATATTGGGTCGAGATAATCATCAAGAAAGATTGCTTGAATATAATTGAGAATTATTATGTATATATATAATATGAACAAAAAAAGTTTTATTGAAAAAGTACTAGCTTCAGGATGAGTTCCTGGACTCCATATATTCAAGGCACAAAAATCGAATGGACACAACTAAATATTGTATTCCAAATCTGGTAGGTTATTTATTCCGTAACCGTATAGAGACCAATACAACTATAATTTCGTTAATAACCCAAAAGTTCTTAGAGTCTGGTGGCCAGGTGAGTGATGTTATTAAAATCATACATTTGAGCTTATCCTAACCAAGGGTTCTAAATTAATCTTGAGAGATTTCTTATTATCAAATAAATTCAATCACTAAATTGTGAGCAAAATAATGGAGAGCCTACTATTATTGGAATAGTATTTTGGGTAATATTGAAATACGACCGTCTTTGATTTCTGGATTCAATTTACCCCTATTATTCCAAGTAGTTAATGACATTTGGTGATACGGCAAGAGAAAGCATGTATCGGCGATTTTCGATTAGGTACTTTGCGTGAGTAGCTATACTCAATCGTTGACCACAAGTAACCCACAACCGCTGATAGACATAGCATCGAACATCCAGTGACCTTACTGTATGGACAATTAAATTAAATGTCCTCAACTAATGAAGATACTACTGCAATCAACGCAGATTTTCATGTAATCCAGGATTTCCTATTTTCAAAGGACAGCTAAATAAGACGTAGTGGAGTGAAATTATATCAAGTGGAAGGACGTTTATCGAGCGCTACTGTCTGATTTCATCGATGTTCTTTGGGACATGAAATAAGTGTATAAAATCAGCAACTTTCCAGACTTAAATCATTTTCGTAAAAGAATGTTAGTTATTATACCAAACAAAAGTGAGAAGTTCAATTAGTGCATTGTTTAAAATGCGGAATATTGGATTTAAAACTTTGAGTTCGCGTTGTGAGAATTCGGTCGTGGCAAAACATGGGCTGGCCACCTAGCGTCATTAAGTTCATGGACGAACGATTGAATTTTTGAAAAAAATTTGGTCACATTTCAAGGTTTGCTGTAACAACAATCAAAAACTACCATCAACGATCATAAAATAATTAGTCGTAGCAAATGGTCGACTATTTTTAGACCGTTTCTATTGCTATTAAAACAAACCTTTAAGTTGCTGCAAGTGGCTGTTGATAACATTTTCAAGTGTTTGATGGATTTACAGATTCCATCTTCCATAGACGTACTATGTAATTTCTTGAAGGATTAATTTATTTTCAGGAATTGTTATATCATGGACACATGACACTATTTCACAATTTCCATTCACCAAAGGCATACAATGAAATATTTTTTGATCATTTATTCGTGTTTTCACTTTTGTCTGCATAGGCGAGGACAAGAGAGCCCCTGCCACACATCAGATATCTATTTCGAGTCACGGCGGGACAGGCAAAAATTATAAGTTCTGCTTTCTCATCATCTTTCTGACAAAGACAAGTCGGATCTTCCGACAGTCGAAGTATCAACATATGGTGATACAGATTACGAAGGCATGTGAAAAGGTCTGCTGGACACCGTAGGTCATGCCGCTATAGCCAAAGATTTTTAAAATAAAGCCCTAGAATAAACAAATCCCGATATATCATGCCAGAAGTCTGAATCTCTTCTTGATGTCCGGTAGTTTAGTGTTTTTTTGAAAAAACTTAATGCGATGCCAATTGTAGGTTCTGGTCCGATAAAAGCATGTGTGAGTCCCTTCCTTGAGATTCCACCTTATCGTTGCCATCCATGCCAGAGCGACCAGGTATCCAGACCAGCGATTTTCTATTGAGTTCTACTATTAAGACGAGTCTTTTTTGGCAGTATAATACCAATTTTGACGGTAAGAGGTGAGAGCTAAGTGCTTTTGAAGCCGCTTTAATGTTATATGTGTGACTGGTTTGCTCCAATCCCTCCACACATATAGTAATGGCGTAAATTTCCGCTCGAAATACAGTAGCAAAGTGAGTTTTAAATATCTGCCCTAGGTCTGCGCCCAAGCCTAAGAAGGTTTATGATTCATCGGTGTACTAACAGATGTCTGCTCCCAATAGTTGATCCTTACGGAGGACCCATTCATCCCTATTTGGAATTAGGTATAATGCAAGTCGTAGTTTACTGTTGGAGGCGACTTTCAATATTCACTAGCACTCTGCTTTGCTTTGTATAAGTTTGTTTTGTGCATTTAAAAATATGCACAATTCTATATTCAATCTGGTCTCTTCTCTCAGAGTAGGTAGGTTCAGAGGGATTTTCATGACTGCTGACGGAAACCAGTAATAACAAGATAATCCTGTCTCTGTACACCTGAGAGCCTTGCATGGGCTGGCATAGACATGGGGATGAAAAAATACTTATAATGAACCACAGCAAAAAATTGGTTGTTTTTGTTGACTAGTGTGTTCAAAAGATATTTGAGAATAGTAGAGAGTTCTCAGTTCTCCAATGAATAATGACAGTAAGTGAATATATGTGGGACTCAGATAAATAGCATTTTTCCAGTCAGAAATTGTTTAGTCTTGTGCCAAGATCCAACGTGTCCACTTACTATAGTTAAGTTAACAAATTTGGATTTTATCCATACAACGAATAAGATTTTGATTCTGTTCAGTGAAGAGTACATATCTAAATAAAAATATCTGCGCTGTTCACCATACGATTTTTGAACTTTGTTCAACCAGCCTTTGCCGTCACGGCATACATTGTCCAGCTTTATCTCTCATTCATGAAATAGTTGAGACGGAATTATGACGTCATTAACGTATTTCTCAACCAATATCGACGTTGATTTTATATGTGGAACAGCAGAATACGTCACCGATTATGACGTAACGGCAAAGGATGGTAAGGCAATAGCAAGAGCAAAAAGTAGTACTTTGGCAGTCGAGACAGAAAGTTGCAGCGCTACGCGTCAGCGGAGCACGGTTGCCCACGCCGGAGAACGTTTTTTTATTGCGCTGAACGGAGGTGACGAATCGGAAGTCTCTATCAACTCACTTCGCTTCAAATGCTTCGGGAAATTGGCGAGTAAAACAAAGTTAAATCTGTCTCTTCTACCTCCAACACGAGATACGGCACGCTACCATTTTCTCAGAGTGTACCACCAGGTTCAAACTTGGCTCGTGGATTTGTTCACGACGATAAAAAATGGGGTTAGAAGCGAACTGTACAGGGACCTGAACCAATTCGAACTGCTATGGCTCCCACACCGTCGAGTTTGTTGCAAATAATATCGTGCAAATACACAAAAAATTGCGGAGCTGCCTGCGGATGTCGAAAAGCTGTTCTGAAGTGTTACATTATTTGCTCCAATTGCAGTGGCCAAACATGCGACAACGTGCCAGACATATTGGATGCCATTGGAAGCGGAGTCGAAGAAGACCCAATATTCGAATCGCCTCCTTCGGATATGGCGGAGGCAGAAGAGACTGATTCACAAGGCGAAGAGTGTCTTCCGTCGACATCGAAAAAAATAAGACTAGCTCCGTAAAATATTGCGCCACATTTTATATTATAACAAATGTCTTACTCTGTTTTTTTGAAGTAACATTCGTAAAATTCTTTTTCTTTCAGTTATTTCGACAACAATTTAAGACAGAGAAAATAAAGTGCTGACGAATATACACAGTATTTTACAAAATTTGCAACAATTGAAACGGATAAGCGATTTTTCGAAAAACTCAGATTCACGTTAAATTTAAAAAAATTGAAAATTCAAATCGAATACCAACCTTCATATTCTTCTATTAAAAAAGAATTAATTTTTAATATAATATACAATATAAAATAATACTGACCAATATAAAAAAGCATGATAAAAGCATAACGCTAATTAATAATAATAATATTGAAAATAACAATAACAATTTTTACCTACTACCCCCCCTGTAATCAGTCAATAACACACAGTCGGTATCAATGGAATGACGTCTATTACGCACTGTAAAAAAAACGCACAGCTGTAAAGTAAATCGCACGGCTTCCCTAGCAACATCTTAGCAACTGTCAATAGACGTCTCCATTTTATTAAAAATTTACTATTTGAAAACTATGAAAAGCCCAAAGGGCTATGCATATGTGTTGATTATAATTGAAAAATGGACTTTCGATTATCAAAAATATATTAATAATAATTAAACGTTAGTTCTTTAATGTGCTTCTTTCATTGGTAATAGAGTAATAGAGATGGAGTTATAGAGATGGAGTTTACCAAGCACCTCTAATTATGTAACTGTTAATCTCATGCTTCTTATAAAAAATACAAGTACAAGTAGGTCGTAGGTAAAGTATAGTACGTAACTCGTATTGTAAAGCATTTTACGCACTCACGGAATAACGCACTCGCCGCTACGCGACATCGTGCGTAACTTTTCCATTCGTGCGTAAAATGCTTCTTACCACACACGTTACGTAATATACTATTACGATGT
Organism: Galerucella tenella; assembly: GCA_910591685.1. NCBI lineage: Eukaryota > Metazoa > Arthropoda > Insecta > Coleoptera > Chrysomelidae > Galerucella > Galerucella tenella. The sequence continues at coordinate 4,628 of CAJUYH010007002.1, forward strand.
AGCGTGATGCACTATTGTTTTTTGCTACATTGATAATCTTCCATATGATGATACCACAGTATATGAACGAACCAGTCTGTTATCTCGTGACGTCGCACTGCCGAGCTCCCTGTGACCTACAACGTCGTTCGGATGACTATATCATCCGGCGGCCAGTGCTGTTCTGCGATCCAACCAAAGTGCAAGTGGTGAATTTACGAATAAAATTATTTATCACAGTTTATATATTTACGGCTTTTCGGTATTATTTTAATAGTTTATAAGCAGTTTTTTGCAATGAATACCATTAAAAAGAAGAAATCGGGTAGTGTGTGTGTAGTTCGTGGATGTAACAATAAATATTATAATTGTGATGAAAAATTTTACCGTTTTCCAAAGGATTCAGAAAGGTGAGAAACTGTTTGTATTTTCATACGAAATGTATAATACTTTATTATTTGATCTTCATATTACATTTATGAGCCTTAGTTCCATGCATTGATTTAATTTGTTGTTTTTGTTTCAGAGCCAGGGGGTCGACAATGTAATTGCAAAATAAATCCTGGTATATTTCCTGGCTAAAAGTAAGTTTCACCAATTGTAGATGGCGTGACAGGCAGTCTTTTTCGATTTTTCTTTATTACCGATCGATATCGATTGAGAAGTTAATAACCCCATTTGCTTTTGCATCTTGTAGTGTTTATTGTTTATATTAGGTTTAACGTTTTTGCTTCAAGTGTATGGTATAGTTTATGTGGAATTAGTTCGAGGACTCTTTAAAGTGATTAGACAATATTAATATTTTTGTGGATTTGATATAAGTGCAATCAGGCAAATAGAAAACAAGAAAAAAAGTTGACCCCAAAAATTAACTTTTTTCTGTTTAATTTACAGCTTATTTATATCAAATCATTTTGTACTGTGCTTTATTTTAGAAAATAAAATGTTATTAGTGAATATACCATCATTATTGATAATCCCCACATAATTCCTATAATTCACGAAACATCTTTAACGTTTAGCCAACCGTTAAGAAAAAGATCATAGAAAGTAGTTATTATTTTATGTGAGTATTAAACGGTTCATTAAAAGTTGAATTTGCTTTGTGAATAACTTCAAAAATTATAAAAATAAACTTGTAAACACAGAACATATGGCTTGTAAAGACAATCACCATTAATAGGTGGCGCAAAAATACGTTGCATGTTTATTTACGTTGCTTGCCGCTTCTTCCTTGGGTGTGTTCTGTGTTTCAGAGCTAAAGATTGGCTCGAAGCATGAGATAGGCCTGACTTGATACCAAAAATAGAAACTCTATACAATAGTAGTCATCGTTTATGTGGTGCTCATTTTGAACCAGATATGATTATGCAACATCATCAAAGAAGACTTCTTTTAAAAAAGGCTATTCCAATTCCAATTCCATACATGCAGCGTATGTGAGACGTATTCACAAGCGTATCAGAATTTAGACGATTCGTCTTTATACACCTACCTTAGAGCTTATGAAAATACGAATAAGTATACTTTTGGAAACTTGAATATGCCGCATGGAAATTTTGTTGCTACGGAATATAATATTGTTGAATCACTTATAAATATTAGTCAAACAACAGAGTTTGTACATCCTTGTGTTGATTTTCCAATAAAATATTTATTAAAACTTTTCTCCACGGTACGACTATATTACACATTAAAATTGTAATATGGAAAAACCAATAAATATTTTGTATAAGACTATTGTTTTATTCACTCATCAGTGTACTGTTCTACAATATTTGAGAGAAAACATTTAACACGTTCAAGTCATTTTAAAACTTATGCACCTACGACTTTGGTAAAATGAATCGTAAAACGATCCGTTCACGGTTATCAAAAGATCTGGCAATTTATGAATGAGATTTATGAGAGATACACTACTGGTTGGTTTATATACTGTGATGAAACCGTTTTAAGCAACAATAAAGATCAATAAATTAGTAGTTGTTCTCCACATTATGTATAATTTCAATTTATATCCTGTTCACAGCTGTATTAACATTTTTTTGAACACTTCATGCCATTTTATGCGTTATGAAATGGTTTTCGTATACAACGAGCAATATTGCCAATGATAATGCACGAGTTGCAAGTTTTACCAAGCTGCTATGTGCTACAGGAAAAAGTTTCCGATGAAATTTATAGAAAATGCTCTACAATTCAGTTACCACCATTTTTAATTTATCATTGACCATTAACCAAAAAGTTTGAAGCGCTATAATTAAAAACCTATGCGTTATACAAAAAAAAATTGGGATAAAAAAGATGGAAAATATTATTATCTACATTAATGATCTACACAATTTTTGTCGTACGATGCGCGGTTCGCGAGATATTTAATAAAAAGTGTTTTTCAAGATGGCAGCTGAAGTAAAGCCCCCCCATGACGCCAACTTGAATTCACATTCAGGGGACACTCCTGAACATATTCAAAGAAAAAACATCGGTTTCCGTACGTTTTTTATAAAAAAGACCCGGCTCTTGGCCTAAGTGGCCGTAGGCGAAGTTTATTTATTTATTTTGAAAAACCAATAAAATTGTTCTCGATAACCGTATTTGTCGACGTCAACGTATGTGTCATATAATTTTAAAACTACTGATCTGGCAAAAAGGCAAATTGGTGATATTTTTAATGGAAAACGTAGGTATATAAAATAACCTGTAGGTGTGAGTGAATCAATTAAGTTGGTTGACTTCCGACCTTTCAATTTAAATCGCATTTATGTGTGAAACATTTAATAAACATTCCAAAAAATTCGCGTACATTGTACTCTCATCAAAATTTGTTGACTATAAATATGGAGATGAAACCTTCATTCACTGTTTAGTTCAACCAAATATTCATTTGAATATGATTTATTGAAAAAAAAGAAAAAGGGAATAATATCATATAGGTTTAAAACATAAAAATTATATTGTATGAGCCAATAAGCAGACTGAGTTCTACATATTTACTATTTCAAGCGTGTTTATATAAACTACTTAACAAATATTGAATTCATGTTGAAAGTTATCAAGTATAGCTCATCCATTATTAAACCGTTTTTCACGTGACAAAGTGACGTTCGCTTGTAATACGTTTGCTGCTGTCAATCAGTATGTTTACCACATAGTACACCATCTAACAAGAGACGAAAGCTTTGTCGGTTCCCTTGAAGTCGGACTTTACACGATAAGTCGAGGCATTGACACATAAACTACTTGATACACTGGGAAAAGTAGCACCACACTGAGAAAAATAGTAGTGTTGATGAACATCCCTCCCAATTAGGCCTATAGAATATTTTTTAATCAACTAACATGAGAACACCTTATCATCCATCTCATATGTGTAATGAGAAGTGGCTCATTTTTAACCTACTCTTGAAATAATACACGGTGAACTGAGGAGAATGAACGGAAGTGTCGACTTGACATTGACAGATTGTTACGGGTTAAAAGAGTAGCTCACCTTAACCTGATGTATCATGCAATATTGAGTAAAATATTCAAGTGAAACTAATAAATAGGTATATTATGATACTTCTGTCTTACAGTTTCGTACAAATTGATTTACAAACTAAATCTTGTTTTCTATAGAATTTGATCTTCTCCAATATTCAACTTTACTTTTCATCACTGAACGTAGAGCCTACCACAGAAAAAAAATATTATCAAGAATATTAACTCTCAGGAATAATAAACAAAAAAGTTAATTTACGTCAAAAATCCAAGGCTAAATTCCTTCCTCTTTTCTGCTTGATTTTATTGTCAAATTGGCCTCATCCTTTATGAGCAAACATTTATTCAAATGAACTTCCGAGGTTAAAACTGCTAAGTGGTTCACCAAAAAAAGGAATCTCCTTTTTTTGATTCCTTTTGAGGATAACGTGGCACTTGCTGAAACGTTAATCACATTTTGTGGATTTGATGTGAAAATTTTAGAGATATTCAAGGATTTTCTTAATGTACTTATGTACCACTAAATAAGTATCATATATATGGATATATATATATATATATACAAACAGACAAATATTGAGGTAAGCAGCAATAATGAAAGAAAAGAGTACTCTTTTTAGATTTCCAAGCTTTCGTAAATATTTATTTACATCTTCAGGGAACTACAAAAGTGAGAAAAGACATAATTTACAAAACATCTCGCTACACAGTTTTATAACTTACGCTAATCGAGAATGTATCCTTGATGTTATAATCGGGAAAAGCATTAAGCAAATTATTTCAAGAAAAAACAATCCAAATGGCTTTAAGAGCCCTAGTCATAGTCACATAACAGTCACATTGTAAAATAATTAAAAAGTTAAAATATAAAAATTCATTTTAAAACAATGAAACCAATATATGTTGTTGATTGACGTTAGGCGCCAATGAAACCAAATTGTTTTTGATAAACGTTGATGAAACACTAAAAAGTCCAATGACGTGAAAAATTTTATATTCATATTTTTATTTCTATTTATGTTTACTGTGACTTTTGTATCTTCACAGGTAGGACATGTTAGATTTTAACGACACCACATAGGTTAAACATTCACACAAGAACTGGAATTAGCAATAGGATTGTATTAGGGATATTTATTTATTAACATCTATAGTTACTTTTCTTTCTAATTGGTTAGATTTATATTTTTTGCAATTATAATCTGATTTCAAATAGGTTAATGAACTTAATTAATAATTGAATTGTGTTATATTCGGGTTTAGATAAAATATTTTTTATGGAAATAGGGCTTGTATAGCCTGCTTTAATCAATTCCAGATATAAGTCAAAATTTATAGTTTTATTGATAGGACAATTTAGAAAAATGTGTTGACTGCTCCCTAATTGACCACATTCGCAATATGGATTGTCCAGTTTCCCAATCTTATGTAGATATTGTGGAGTTAGACAATGTCCAGATCTTAATCTAATTGAAATAGTAAGGTGTCTTCTATTCAAGTTAGAAAAATCTTTAAACCAAGGTTCCATCTGAAACTTATCCTGAAGTTGCATATACCATTTACCTTTATCTGAGAAATTCCTGTTCCAATCATTGAGATAATACTTTTTATATAGTTTTTGAAAAAAAGGCATAATTTCATATTTATTTATTTTATATTCTGCAGGGATATTTAGACCTCTCCCTACAATAGCTAATTTATCTGCGTCTAAATTGCCTAGTATCCCTTTATGTCCTGGAATCCATGCTATTACAATGTCATGATTATATTGATTTTCCCAATCTAATATTAATTTTTTAGTCGACAGTGAAATAAAATCATTATTACCGAATCTATGTTGGGAAATTTTTTGAATGGCACTTAGGGAATCTGTGAAAATCATGGCTTTATTGATATTATTTTCCATAATAAATTTTACTGCCATTTGTACTGCAATTACTTCTGCTGTACAAATTTGAGTATGGTTATACAATCTAGTGGCAAAGTTATGTTTCAGGTTTGGTACATGAACTCCACAGCCTGCCCTAAAACTTACGGGATCTACTGACCCATCTGTATAAACCCATGTATATTCTCCATATATATCAGAAAAATCATTTAAAAATTCCTTTATTATAATTTGCTTTTATGACATTAATTTTATTGATTTGATTTATAATTTCTATCTGGTAACAAGGTTTTTTTTAGAATTATACAAATTTGTACTAATCGAGTCTACTTCTTGTTTGGCAGCTATTAAATATGGAGGATCTCTAGATTTCCAAAAGCCTGATTTCGAGCTATAATTGATAAATAATGTTGATAAAATGTTATTCAATGGATTATTCAAATCAGTGATTATTTTTAGATAAAATTTAATGGCCTGTAATTTTCTACGATAATCCAGAGTGGTTTCTCCAGATTCTGCCAAAATTACGTTACATGGGGTTGACCTCATACATCCCAGTATTAATTTCAAAACATTAATCTGTATTTTATCTAATTCAGCTAAAGCCTTTTTTGTACAGGGTTTGAACATTATGGCTGCATAATCTAGATGTGGTCTAACCAGTCCTTTATATAATGTTAAAAGTGTAAGTTGTTGGGCACCCCACCATGTTCCCCTTAAGGCTCTAATTATATTCATTACTTTTTGTACTTTATCCCTCACTTCGCGTATTTGTTTTGACCAGTTAAGGTTATGACAGATCACTCCTCCTAAATATTTGACTTCATTTCTAATTTGTATTATATCATTATTTATAATTAGATGAGGTATTTGATTTACTTTTTTCCTGTTATGAAATATTATAGCTGAATATTTATTAGTAGAGACTGCAAACTTATGAGCAATAATCCATTCGCTTATTTTACTAAGACAATTATTCATTTCTGCTAAAACTTCTTCTAACTGTAGACCTTCCAACATGATTGCCAAATCGTCTGCAAATTGAATAAGTTTAGCTCTCTTAGGAATGATATTATGTATCAAGTATCAAGTTTCACCATGTATTCATAAAGTAAATATATTATGTCTACCTTTTCATATGCCGCTTTTAAATCTAGAAAAACCACCACTAAATATTTTTTTAAGGAGAAGGCTTGCAGAACACTATGTGTAATTATACCAATAGCATCCATGCATCCTTTTTCTTTTCTGAAGCCAATTTGAAACTAAGGCAAGATATCTTTACTTTCCACAATCCATTCTAATCTCAGTTTTAACATGATTTCTAGAATTTTACCCACACATGATGACAGCGCTATTGGTCTGTAACTCTCTACTACATTCGGATTCTTCCCCTTTTTCAAAAAAAGTATGATGACTGTTTCCTTCCATTGAGGAGGAATGTTCCCTGTTAAGAGAGCGTTATTATAATACTTTATCAGAATTTGTTGTGCACAAGTTGGTAAGGCCAATAACATAGAATATGTTATATTATCCTTACCCGGGGTTTTATCTTTCTTCCCTCCCAAAGCATTTATAAATTCACTGTAAGTAAAAGGAGGCACTCCATTATTATTTTCTGTGTATTTGTGTTCCGGGTTTATGTTACAAACTGTAAGATTATCTAGTGTTTCGTTAATTATTTCATCACTAGGTGGTTGTTGTTTATTTGGGTTAAAATAATTTTTAAATTCACCCATAGTTTTCCACACTTTTTCAATAGGTGTGTCACCGTTAAGTGTTTCACAATAATTTCTAAAAGAATTTTTTTTTTATTTTCAAATTTTAATTTAATTATGGCATTGATTTTTTTATAATTAATATAATTCTCATTGTTTGGAAGGTTAGCAAATTGTTTTAGTGCATTTTTCCTATTATTAATTAATTCTGTACATTCGTCATCCCACCAAGGTGTACATTTATTTCTACCTTTACCATTAGTTAGAGGAATATACTTATTAGCTGCTGATTCAACCATTGCTATCCAGCATTCATAATCAAAAACAAAATTCTGATTTTTACATTCTTTTTCAATATAGCTAGCATAGTTATTCTAGTCAGCTTTTTTATAGATTCTTCTAATATCATGAGTACCTACTATAATTTATAGAGTTAAGGAAAACTTCACATATAGTGGGGAAATGATCACTACCCCCCGTATCATGATATACTGACCAGTTGCTATTCAATGCTATATCTTGCGATACTATTGTTAAATCCACTGCCGATTGATATTGCCCAGGTAGATTTAGTCTAGTAGGAGAGCCATCATTTAATAACACTAAATTATTATCTTCCAATGATTTGATAATAAGTTTCCCATTTTGATCACTCTTTCTACAACCCCAAAGTGCATCGTGTGCATTTAAATCCCCCATGATAATGTAAGGTTTGGATATGTTATCTAATATATTAACCCATTGATTAATTGTATCCCCCGAAGGATTATATATATTAACTATATTCAATTTTAATGATTCTATCCTAGTAACCATTATTTGCATTCTGCTGTTGAAATTATCTCTGGTTTGGACTATCTGATAATCTATTTTATTTCTAATTAATGTAGCAATACCTCCATATCCGTCCTCCCTGTCATTTCTAACAATATGATAATTATTTATGTTTTTATGATCTGTATCTAGTAACCATGTTTCATTTAAAATTATTAAGTGAGGATTAGTTTCGTGAATAAGAATTTTCAAGTTATTTAAGTTAGCTTTTAAACTATGAATATTCCACTGCATAATTTTAAATAATTGAAGGTTAGCCTTATTCTGATGTGAGTTATGTTGCGGATTGTTTGACATTAAGAGGGTTTTCCTGTATAGATGATCCTATTCTTTTTGCACTGACCAGTCTTGTAATGAACTGTATTATATGCTCAATATCATTATTATTTAAATTAAAAGCCATATGCATAAGGTCATTTAGCATCTGAGGTTTCCTGGACTCTATTCCTTGAGGTGTCTCTGCTGATGTTTCCCCTGTACTTTGTACTGAAGGTGAAATATAATAGATCCCTGAGTGAGCGGCTGTCTCTCTGCCCTCTGGGGAGATAAGTTGGCTGTTGTGAGCTTTCCTATCATATGCATTATTATTAATTAGTGAACACGGATGGGGTAACCTTTCCCACCCTGTTTGAGTTCCCCAAAATTCATGGGGAAGGCGAAAAGAAAACCACGTGTCTTCTTTGAATTTTTGTTTATTACTGGCACTACATTTGAGAGTTACTGGCACTACGTACAGTTGATAATTATTGGCACTACAGTTGAGAATATCTCCTTTTATAATTATTAGTCGATTGGGTTTTTTCATAAGATAAAATTCACACCTCGTGCAGTGCACCAACCTCGTTCACCATCTTTCTATTTCCACACCCACTTCGTTGTCGAGAGTGATGCTTTCACCACCCCAGTCCAACGGATGTGACGACAATCCCGGCCATGCGTAGAACGGACGGAACTCGTCATTTTGAGTCGACAACTCACACTGCGCAGCTACGCATTGTTGGTTGAGGGTTAATAGGGCGTTACATAGGTACTAATTAGTTTACTCAGTTGTAATTTTATTTAAATTCCAACAATTAGTCCTCTTTTTTTATTAACAATTTGGGTATATGTATTTTTAGGGGTGTTGTTCTGGAGGTGCACCGCCCTTCTCGAATTGATAGAAACAGAATTATTTGCATCATTCATACTATGCGTGAGCGTTGGGAAGTCATCTGATGTGGGATAAATTCCCTGTTTCGATTATTTTTTGGGTATTTTTCAGATGCCTCAAAAAAGGATAAGTTATCTAAGGACATAGCTCCCCTAATGTATTTTTGCCTAGTATATTCAGGACAATCTTTACTAGTGCTTGAGTGGTTAATACTAAAGCAATGAATGCATTTTGTTATACAAAAATCGTTGCCATCATCTTCATGTACATCACCACATTTCAGACATTTATTTTGCTTGTGTTTACATAACTTTTTAACATGCCCGAAATTCAGACAGTTATAACATTGTAGAGCAGGCATGACATATGGGAGCACCCTATGTTCAATACCACAAATTAAGATGCTTCTGGGGAGAGATGTACCTGAGCAGGTGAATTTAATGGTACCAGTTGCAATTAATTCCTCTCCAGTGCTTTCAGAAGTCTCTGAATTGATATCACTATTATTATTCATTTGTTTTTTTGATTTCCTAAAAAATCTTTTTGCCTCTAAAATTTTGCTATTAGTACTTGTTTGTGAAAATTCCTTTAACATATCATCATCAAATATTTTATCAATATATTTTACTATACCTTTGCAGGTAACCTTTTTGAAGCGGAATGAATAAATCAAAATTTTCTTGTAAAAAATGATTAGCGGATTTATAATCTTTAAATTCTTCACTCATTCTATTCCTCTATTCCTCATAATAATAATTTGACAATCATGCCTGAAGCAAGAGCTGATGTTTTTAAAAGTGAATATTTAAACTGCATTCCGGATTTCGTCGGAAATCCGAATGATTTAAACCGATTTTTATCTGTTAGTGAATCCCTATTGCTTAAATTTTATAATAGAGCCGAACCAGACGATTTTCTAAACACCTGTTTATTAAATTCAATTATTTCCAAATTGAGAGGAAATGCAAAATCAGTTGTCAATATACAGGGTTGCATTACATGGGATCAACTAAAAACTACTTTAACAAATAACTTTTCTGACCAAAGAGATGAGGTTTCCTTAAATAGAGATCTCGTTATGCTAAAACAAAATAATAGTGAAAGTAATCAGTCATTTTACGACAGATGTTTACATATTTTAAATCTACTTTGTAGCTATGTTTATATACACGAAATTACTGATGCTGCAAAGACCCTAAAACGAACTTTATACCAAAATTTAGCCTTAAAAACTTTCCTATCTGGATTAAGAGAACCGTTAGGAACCACTATTAGGTGTATGAAACCTACCACTTTAAGCGAAGCAATGCAATATGTTTTACAGGAAGAAAATGCTCATTATTTGCAAAATTCTTCTAATGAAAATTTCCCAAAACAGGTTAATGTTCCAAAACCTAATCAATTTAATAGAAATGATTTTAGACCAAATCAAAACCCAAATTTTTCTAATTCCAACCAAAATTCAAACTTTTCTTTTAACTCTGGAACCCCAAATAATTTCTTTGCTTGGCAAAATAATAATTTCCCTTCACGACCTATACCAGTTCAACCAAGACCCATACAAAGACATTTCCCCACTAATATTCAAGCTTTTAGACAGCCAAATCAAAATAAAAATGTCTTTAAACCAAATCAAAATACCAGATTATCTGCTCCTACCCCTATGAGCGTTTCTACGAGCAACACTCGACCATTCAATAATAACAATAATAATAGACAACAATCTACACGCTTTAGACCAAATGGTCCACCCAATTTTATTGCAGAAGAGCTGTATAATGTAGAAAGTAACGATAATCAAAATAATGAAAATCCTGACGATTTTTACAATAATAATTACGAGTTTAATGACAACTCATACAATGATCAATATTACGATCAAGAACCATATAATGACGATAATAATAATACTGAATCTTTAACAGAAAATGCAAATTTTTGTTAAATGCCTCGGAACCCACATATTTAAATAAACCTACCCCAGAAGTAATCTCATTTAATTCTGAAAATTCAAGTGAATTACCATATATCATTTTATCCGAATATAATCTTAAATTTTTAATAGATACAGGGTCAACAAAATCATTTATCGATCCTGAATTAGCTTTTAAATATTATCCTAATACTATTAAGAACGATCCGTTCGTAGCGTCAACTGTTTTCCAAAAATCGACACATAAATATAGTGCAAATATTTTGGCTTCAAAAATTTTTAAATTACCAAAACCAACTAAATTAAAATTTTATCTATTCCAATTCCACACTGTATTCAATGGCTTAATCGGCATAGACAACTTAAAGTCATTACAAGCTACAATAGATATAGATAAAGGCTATTTGATTACACCTTTTTCTAAAATAAAGCTTATGTATCATAAAACCAGCAAAGAACTTAATTTAGTAACTTTAGAACCGAGAACGGAACAAGTAATTAAAATACCCACAAGCATTTATCAAGGAGATATTATTATTCCTTATCAGAAACTTCACAGCTGCGAGATTCCTCAATCTCTCAGCACTGCAAAAAAAGGTTATGCTTTAACAACAATTTTAAATAGTTCATTAGACCCCGTTACATTAGATTTATCAAAAATAGTACAGGTAGAAAAATAATAATTTTGAAATAAATAACGTTAAATTAAAAGAAGACAAACCATTGGATTTTTCTAAATTTAGAACAGATCACATGAATAAAGAAGAAAAAGAAAAAATTTTAGCTTTATGTCATGAATATAGAGACATATTTTATAACGAAAACGACAAGTTAACTTTTACAAATAAAATCAAACATCAAATACGTACCACCGATGAAATCCCCGTTTATACAAAAACCTATAGGAACCCTTTTGTTCATAGACAAGAGGTTGCCAAACAAATTCAAAAAATGTTAGATTCAAAAATAATTCGCCCTTCAAATTCACTCTGGTCAGCACCTATTTGGGTCGTGTCAAAAAAATTAGATGCTAGTAATATTCCAAAATATAGAGTGGTTGTTGACTATAGAAAGCTCAATGACAAGACGATTAGCGATAAGTACCCTCTTCCACACATAACGGACCTCCTAGACAAAATCGGCAAATGCCAATACTTTTCTACCCTCGATCTGGCAAGTGGCTTTCATCAAATCGAGATGGAAGAAAAAGACATCGAAAAAACCGCGTTCAACACTGAGAATGGACATTCGGACTAAAAAACGCCCCTGCAACCTTTCAAAGGGTAGCAGATAATATTTTAAGGGGTATACAAAACGAGAAGTGTTTGGTATACCTAGACGATATAATGATATTCTCGACATCACTTCAAGAACACCTAGAAAGACTGAGAGCCGTTTTTCAACGCCTCAGAGAAGCTAACTTTAAAGTCCAACTTGACAAGTCAGAATTTCTTAGAAAGGAAGTCGCTTATCTGGGACACGTAGTGACCCCAGATGGAGTCAAACCCAATCCGAACAAAATTCATGCAATTGTAAATTTCCCAATTCCAAAAACCACTAAACAAATTAAAGGATTCCTTGGCCTATTAGGATATTATAGACCCTTTATTAAAGACTTTTCTCGAATAACAAAACCACTTACTAAATGCCTTAAAAAAGGAGCAAAAATCGAACTTAACGACGAATACCTTACTTGCTTTGAGATTTGTAAAAAATTATTAACGAACGAACCAATTTTACAGTACCCTGACTTCGAAAAACCATTTATCCTAACGACAGACACATCCAACGTTGCTTTAGGAGCAGTACTGTCACAAGGAACTCTAGGACAAGACTTGCCAATTTCTTACGCATCACGCACACTTAACGACTCAGAACAAAATTACTCCACGATTTAAAAAGAACTGCTTGCAATTGTGTGGGCAACAAAATATTTTCGTCCTTATTTATATGGACGCCCCTTTATTTTAGTTACAGACCATAAACCCCTTGTTTATTTATTCTCTCTTAAAGAACCAAATTCGAAATTATTAAGATGGCGATTAAGACTTGAAGAATTCGACAACAAAGTAATCTATCGAAAAGGCAAATCAAATGTAACCGCAGACTGTTTATCTAGAATAGAAGTTCATGCAAAAGAAACTTCCTTTTGGGAAAATTTAGACGAAATTTTAAATGACTTTGATAATTACCAAAATAAATCTGTTAAATTTAATTATCCAGAACAAATAAATGAAAATTCGCCACAGCCCTGCACTTCTAAACAACAAAACGAAACACAAAACGACACAAACCCTCAAGATGACTTAGACAACATTTCAATGGCAGTAAACATTGACGAAACGCCTCTAGAAAATGCCCAAAACAATCAAAATTCTAGTGATGACAATACCGTACACTCCAATGCAGACAAATACCCTGTAGTAGGTATTCCCATCGTAGATTACGCAGTAAACTACGGAAAAAATCAAATTTTTATAAATTCAGTTCACCACTCACCAGCAATTCCAAAAATAAAAATTCTTTTCGGAAATAAACAAAGAATTCATATTCAAATTTCAAAAAATAATACAAATAACGACATAATAAATTTCATTAGAGAATATATTGTTCCCGACGTCTCGTACTATCTCTATTTTGAAGATCAAAATTTATACGAACCATTTTCGAATTGTTTGCAACAAAACTTTAGGCATTCCTCAATTAAATTTAAAAGATGTACTAAAAAATTATTAGACGTCACAGACCAAAACGACATTAAAGAAACAATTAATAATTACCACGAAGGTAAATCAAATCATCGCGGAATTGAAGAAACCTTAAAACGTATCAAAGAAAAATATTATTGGCCAAATATGAAAAAATCAATTCAAACATTTATCAATGATTGTGAAATTTGCCAACAGTATAAATACGATAGACACCCCGTCAATATTAAAATGAATTTGACACCTACAGCTACTAAACCATAAGAAATAGTCCACATAGATTCTTTTACTTTTGAAAATTCAAAATTCTT
>CAJUYH010007003.1:0-18626 GCA_910591685.1 Galerucella tenella
TTCAATGTATGATATTGCAAGTTGAGTGGAGTAGAATTCTGGACATTTCTTTATTATCAACATTTGAACTGTTTCATGTTAGCAAAAACTTTTGAAACACTGGGGTACACTATTTTATTCAATATTAATTTTAATTTAGGTAATCATTTTTAATTTTTACTGACAACTACATTTATTAAGGTAATATATAGTTTTTTTTTTATATAATAATTATACAGTAAACATTAATGTCTTGCCTTGAAACATTTCCTGTTAATTAGTTTCCCATTATTCTATTATCATATGTATTGTCTTTAATAAGGAACTGATAATCATTCTTTAACACATAACAAATTTTTTCTATGACTGCTCACTTGATATATGGATTCTGTTTTGAAGTAAGCTCCAGGTACCTAGAAAGAAAATACCAAATTCTTTGATGTCATTACATTTTCGACATATAAACAGTGCTGATTCTAGAATGTCACTGGAAAACAGGTATAAGACCTACACAAAAAGTGAGACTAATTGTAAGGAATTCATAAGAAATATACACCAATTTGGAAAAATGTCAACAAGCAAGAGCTAAGACTCAGGTACCTGCTTGGTGTTTTGTCAGGCTCTTCTCCATTTATTTTATTTCCACTTTTAACGGTTGTTTGGGTCTATTAAAAGAGTTAGGTATATGCTATCGTCACTTAATTTATTTTTTGAATCCAATTATGTGTAGGGGATAGTTGAAATTACCTAACCACAGGTCAGGTTTTTTCGTTGTTGCAATACTTTTTATGTGAGTTGTAAATGAAAGCTTCCTATTAAAAATTGCCCCTAAATATAATATCTATATGCGAGTTTAGATAAGACATTAGCTCTGTTGTCATGATAAATGATAAATGATTGTGAATAGAGGAAAATTTTCTGTGATAACATTTTGATAGTAATTACAGTCTTGTGGAATGGGATCTAGTGAAGTGCACGCTCCAATAATGGTTGTTTTATGGATAACGCGTTTCCTTGCTCATTTTTGAATAAAAATAAACTTAAACTTAATACTAAAAAAACGAAAGCAATGATTTTGGGAAGTATATATAAATTAAGTCAAATGAATTATAATAGATATAACATTAGAATTGAAAATGAGAACGTAGAATGGGTTAATGAATTTAAATACTTGCCCAAGTAACAAAAATTGATATATAAAAGTTATAAACTCCTTTATAAATTCATGTTTGGAAGGTAAATGGTGCCTTAAAATGGGAAATAAGCATATATACAGAGCTTATTCAGCTGTTATAACTCGGTATTACGAGGAACTGCATTATAACTGTTCTATATAGTACTTCTATGATATTCTCATGAAGGTTTGAAATACCCTTTGTACGACGTTTATATATCCTGACCTCCAAACCGCAGTAGTTATGGACACTCTTATAAAGTTACTGTTTAAGGACCACGTAAGGGTAATTTAGAAGTTAATATACCATTTATATGACGTTAACACCTACATCATCAGAAACAAGATTTTCAGAAGAAACCATAATACTTATATACCTTCAATATTGCTGAATAATAGAAACATCAATTATGTATTCAAAACTAATGCAACTGTCAATCTGCTTCGCCAATTTAAGTAGGTATGGCGTCTATCGCACACTACTACATTATCTTAACTTCGGCGATATAGTGGAAAGGGAGACAGGAGTACCTGAAAAGTGCCATGCAAAGCAAATTTTACTGTGAAAATAGATTACGGTACCTCGAAAAAACACAACGCGTCCGTTATTTTATCAAAAATAAAATTTTTTTTCAAGCATTAATTTATTTGACAATGTTTTTTTTTAAAGCGATAATTACAGTCTTCCAGACAAAACTAATTTCTGTGAGTGGAGCAACTTATTTTAGTACATAATTGTTGTAAAATTGTTCAGAATTATTCTTTTTCAATCAAAATTGAATTCTCGCAATTAGATTGCAATATGGCGGTAATGGGTGTGAGAAAATGCAAACTGCTAGTTCAATAGTTTTATGAAAGGAATTTGAGAGCTTATATTACTTTATTAACTCCTTAATATGGATAGTTTGATAAACGTTTCTATTTTAAGTTAACGCCTCTTTACAAATAATCGGTATTGCCGATTTACTTGCCGGTTATTATCAAGTCTGATATAGTTATACATTTTGTATTAATACAATGTCTATAATAGCAAAATACTTTTCGTTAATAACAGTAGGTAGGTACCTATGTAAAATTTTCTCTTCCTCTGGTGACATTTTATTTATTATTTTCAAAGTTATATGTATATATCTGGGGAATTAACTTAACGTTTGTCAACACTGTTTTTTCTAACCAGCATGAGCCGCCACTTGGTTTTTCCTCCGTCAAGAGCAGTGGTAATTGGAGTTAGTCCTGACCAAGTATACTCTCTTATTTCGCTAAAAGGGGATATAATCGTTCCATTATAGTGGTTAAAACTAAAAATTTTGAAATTATAGGTGGTATATCTTTGACATATTCTAAAACCGTTTTTTTTTGGATTTTCAATCCCGTTATGCCAATATTCCTCCGAATCAATTGTTTTTACACTTACGCTAGGTGGTGTTTGTGAAAAAGTTCTTGGATCCTTCGGTAACGCTGCACTTGACAATCGGTTGTTAACAATATTTGAGAGTTCTTTCAGAGCAGTATGCTTCTACTTATGCCTTACTTACTGCCCACAATCTTAATTTCGTTCTGAACTGATAGTTTAACTCAAACTTAGACATCATTTGAATTTTTTCCCTCATCTTAGCAATTTTACCTTTTACCTTACGCTTACAGTTACCACTTTTCTTAATATTTTTCCATTTTCTTGGAATCTCACTTATGATGGCAATGTACTAATTGAATAGCACTTACAGAACTTTTCAAGCTTATGTTGAACTTGCTATATAGCACCGCTATTGAGCTACAATATTTTATAAAAGTATCACATGTCCCTTTCTAAATAATTGTCCGAAAACGACATCTGATCCCGTGGAATTTATCAATGCTATTTTGCTTAAATCACCCAACTATTATATGAATCGATTATATAAACGTTTACAAAGTATACTATAAAGTATGTACTTAAAAGTGTAAAGAATATGCTTCTATATTGCTTAATGGTCATCATCGAAAGGTGTATAAACCAGTTAAAAAACTTTTATATAGAGGTTTTCTAATTATGTTCTAAGATCGCTTTTATTACAATATAATAGATCTAACCAGTAATATAAGCAAATTGGTATTCCAGAGTTGTCTAATAAACCGAAAAAGCTTTCCGTGAAACCGTTATAAACCAGTAACATAACATTTTGATAATTAAACGGTTACCAACATGTAACTTGGGTGGGATTTATTTCAGATGAAAATTTATTATTGAAACCTCATTGCGAATATGTATGTAAAAAAATAACGAAAAAGCTATTTTTCTTCTCAAGGATTGCTTCAAATCTATCTCTCTTCTCTAGATTAACAGTGTATAAAACTATTATACAACCTCATTTTGACTACTGCGGATCATTACTTTATAAATTGGATAATAACTGTTTACAAAGACTACAAAAATTGCAAAATAGAGGAATGAGAATAATCCTTCGATGTAACAGATACACACCGATAAATAGTATGATGACAACTTTGAGTTGGATATCAGTCAGACAACGATTTTATTATTTAGCAATGACTTTCGTTTACAAAACTAAAAATAAAAAACTTCCTGAGTACTTCAATGATTTAATCGTCTATAATAATGAAATACATAACTACAATACTAGCAGTGCCGTTCCTGGGGTGGCGAATGCCTGCGTGCAAGAATAATTTTGAATAGTTTCCTTATAGACTAGAGTCATTTTAGTGTAAGTGTTTGATTATGAAAATGGGCGTAATAAAATAAAACAACGAAAAAATTATTTATTTTCGACATCAAATGAAATAGACTATTAACGTACAATATAGGTCAGAAATAAAACACGTCCATTCGGAAATTAACAAAAAATCTAATATAACTCAATTCACTCTCAAACGTTGCTCAACGCAAACAAATCCGTTAACTTGAAAATGTGCAAGATCTGTCTAATACCTAAGTACCTAATTATCAAATAACAAGGTAGTTTTAGAACATAACACGTCTTGCTTTTGCAGATGCAAGCTCATTGATCATTTCATTTTGATCGATGGCTTCACATATTTTATTTTCGATTGAAATAACAGCTAAATCTGAAAACCTTTCCTGGCACATCGAAGTTCTCAAATAAGATTTTACAAGCTTTAGCTTCGAAAAACTCTTTTCGCCAGACGCAACAGAAATCGGGAGCGTCAAAAATATCCTTAATGCTATAGACAGGTTTGGAAACAAAGACTGCAAATTTTTCTTGGTTATATAATTCAGAATATCTATGGGTGAGTCTGAGGTATTGCGAGAGTCTTTGACATGGTTAGAGATTTTGTATGATGAAATTTCATTGTACAAATCAAGACCATCAATATCCTTGCAAACATTTCCTTCATGGTGAATTTGCAAAGCCAAATCCAAATCTATGCACGATCGTTTAATCTCATCAGAATTTAGGTTTTGAAAATCACTCAAAAATCCAAGTAAATCATTGCATTGCTTCAATCTCTCGAAACGACTTTGTAGGAATTGAACTGTTGTATCCAAAATTTGAAAATAAAAACTGATCTTAAATTTTCGCTTTCGATCTAGAACTGGATCGTCTGTACTTTCATATGAAAATTGACGCTTTCTCTTTCGTTCCCTAATTGAAGGAAATGTTTGCTCTACATCATTTTTTCCAGCTTTGGCTTTAGCCTCATTCACAAAAACATCAAAATTTTCATCTGACCTTTTTTCAGTGAAGTAGTTGATGATACTTTTTATTTCTCGTTTTTCTAGTTAACTGTTTCTTCCTGTAATCAAAGTTTACAGCTTTGCTATAATTTGATTTTTAATACCTTTAATGCCGATTTTTCTTCCAATCAGAAGTGCGTTTTTGAAAGAGTAGCTAAAAGTTGAATTTGTCGCCCCTTAAATTGGGCGCCTGCGTGCGGGGCATTCGCTGCATACCCGCCAGGAACGGCACTGAATACTAGATCTGTTAATAATTTCTATATACCACAAGCAAGAGTAGCCATAGCAACAAAATCTATTTTCATATGCGGATTACGTGAATTTAATGCATTGCCTACTGAAATTAAAACGAGTACCTCTCTACCTCAGTTTAAAAAATATTTGCTAGAATTTATTTCCAATCCGTAAATTAACTTTGTAATTTTGTATGTTAATTTTAATATGTATTTATTTTAACTATAGAACTCCTCACTTTTATTATCTACTAATTTTATCAAAGTTTTTATTTTGTGCGTATACTGACTACAATATGTGATATTTACTACTATGTATTAGGACCTCCTATATTAAATAAAGATTACTATTATTATTATTAAGGTAGTTATTTTATTGTGAGATATGATCATTTTTGCTTCAAAATATGCGTTAATCAGCTTTGTGGTTTTGTGTATCTAAGTCAGTATTGGTTAACAACAATCTGTATGAAAACTTATGCTACTATTCTGTTAAAACCACTAAACTGGACAATGTGCATATTATAATACACCTGTCATTCGAAACGTATTTTTGACACGAACAATTTTAGAAATTCCGCTCATGATGTGAACTGAATCCAGAGGTATAGTTAAAATAATACCCTTTTTGGTGTGCGTCATCGATTGTGACGTATATCCGGGTTTTCGGCATGTCGTTTATTTTATTTGCTATTTTGACATACAGCTAACCTTAAATTTGATGAATAAGATCATCAGGATTGTATTTAGCGAAATTCAAAAAGGCTATGCAATTAATAATTACCAGCTTCTTTTTCTAACTGAAAATACTTGAGAACTTTCAAAATACTGATGTTTTTCCGTGTATTCATGCATATTTTTTGTATTATTTAAATGAATAAATCAATAAGATTAATATTCACTTTTCATAAATAATAATTGACCGTAAACAACAAAGTACAGACCTATCAAGAACTGTCAGTGTGACAATAGAAAAAGACGTAAGACTTATTGCTGCTACGAAAGTAACGCCTTCATAGTATTTTAAACTCTCGATTGATAGGTTGAGCTTGAGCGTAATCTAAACATCAACCAATCAAATTTTTGTAAGTTAAAGATTAGCGTTAACGTTTGTAATACGTTTAAATGGTTCATTATTGTGATATTTTGATTAGGATTAATCACAGACCTGCCTTTTTTCCATTTCTTTCTACGTAATGTCTTAGAAAGACATTAACAATCGATGACGCACACCAAGAAGGGTATTATTTCAACTATACATTCAATAGCCTTCTTGGTGTGCGTCATCGTTTGTGACGTATATCCGGGTTTTGAGTCTTTGAGTCTTTTGTTTTATTCACTATTTTGACATAAAGCTAACCTTAAATTTGATAAATAAAATCATCAGGATCGTATTCAGCCAAATTCAAAAAGGCTATGAAATTAATAATAATATGCTTTTTTTCTAACTGATAATACTTGAGAACTTTCAAAGTGCCGATGTTTTTCCGTATATCTAGGCATATTTTTGTATTATTTAAATAAATATAACAATAAGATTGATATTCACTTTTCATAAATAATAATTGACCGTAAACAACAAAGTACCTACAGACCTGACGAGCACTGTCAGTGAGATAGTAGAAAAAGACATAAGACACATTGCCACTACGAAAGGAACGCCTTTATAGTATTTTGAATACCCGATTGATAGGTTGCGCTTGCGCGTAATCCAAACATCAAGTAATCAAATTTCTGTAAGTCAAGGATTAGGGTTAAAGTTTGTAATAAATTTAAACGGTACATTATTGTGATATTTTGATTAGGATTAAACACAGACCTGCCTTTTTTCCATTTGTTTCTACGTAATGTAAGGACATTAAAAATCGATAACTCACACCAAAAAGGCTATTGAATGATCCATAACTGTCAAATGGAAGACAACAGTTTTTAAGACATTTGATTATTTCCAATGTTGGCTGGAGTGCTACCAAAAAGTAGGAATAGAATATAAAAAATTTTTGTTGTTCAATTACCTGAAATAAAAAAATATCAATGATTATCTCCAATATTACAATCTATGATAATAAACGAAGAGTAGATAATCATTCACAATAATTTATTCAAATTGCGAAATAATTTTGTTTTAAACAATTATTAATGTACAAAGTATCGTTTCTGTCTCATTTCCAACTGCTTGCCAACAGCACTTTGTAAAATCTAAAAATACTATACCAATATCTGCTTAATATTTTCTAAATAGTTCATTATTATATACATTATTTTTAAATTTTATTGTTCCAACACACATAAAATTAAGTAATAACCATTGTTGATTAATATCTCTGGTTTTCTAAGCGTCATCCTACTAAAACATGTATACTAGTAATTCAGTACTGTAAAAAAAATTGTAAAATTATATGTAATTTACTCTAATAGTCTTAAATAATTATCCTTATTTATAATAATTTGTTTTGTATCCTACGATTGCATGTTTAATATAAATATCTGTCTATTAAAAAATGATATCGTATTTATCCAAAACGGTTTGTTATTATTTACGTATAGTGATTTTGGCGATATTATCAATAGAAAATAAGAAATTTTATTAACCATAGTTTTCTCATATTTCAAATACCATACTGTACGCTGACCAAAAAACTGGATGGAAAATATATAGTGAATGTAATTGTTTTTACATTCGTTACAAAAGTGACAACTTATTGGACTAGCATATAATGCAGAAATTATTATTTTTTGCTGAAAATATTAAATAACAATGAATGTTGTTATTTTGTTGGAATTCTATTTGGTTGTATTGGAAGGCCAATGTTGAATTTTTTCGTCTAAAATCAATATATCGGACTTCCTGTATAATAAAAAAAGTGTGTGATTTTTATGAAGCACTCTGTAGGCTTTTACTCACCTATTTGGATAATCCAGCTTAAACTATATAAACTTACCCATTACATGGCGTCTCAATTTTTATCACGTCATCTCAAAGTCATCTAATGGACCTGAAATTAACCTCAAATTATTATTTCCCCAAACTATGCATTTCCTTGAAGTTTGTTATGAGGTGTAGACAGCAAAGACATTGTCTCTGTAAAACGAGAGAGTGCCCACAGGGAGGAGTAGCATCCCCTTTAATGTGGAGTCTGACGATTGACGAACGCCTGTGTGGTTTGACTGAGCTCGGAATATCCTTCCAAAGATATGTCGATGATATTGTCAGAACAACCAGGAAAAAAATTCGAAAACACCCTTGACGTGACATCGTACAAAAGGGTCTGAACTGTACAAATAGCCTTAAATAAGAAGAGAAAACTCAATCTCAAAACCATTCAACTTGATGGAAACGAGGTTGAATATAGACAGGGGAAATTGGAGTTGTAACCCAACAAATCCTGAGCAGGAATTTCACTGATATAGAGAGACCAATTATCACTTATTGAGATATTGCGTGGAGAAGTGGAAGTAGCCTATTGAAGACGAGAAAAACGTCTCCAAAATTCGAAGACTAGCCTGTATATGCATTACAGGTTCAATGAAGACATGCTCAACGGGAGCCATGGAAGTGATTGACTACCCCACACCACTACATATGGTAATGAAAAGTGTTACAGAAAGAACAATATACAGATTAAGTAGAGAGGGAATCATTAAAAAAACCAGGGACATGCCACAAGATGATATTATGGAAAAAGTATAACTTCACGAAGAAATTCGATACGAAGTCGACCATCAAGAAGGAATGGGATCCAAATATCATTGTCAGACTTAAAAAGAATATCATTCAATGATACACAGACAGCTTAAAATCAATAGGAGGAACTGGGATAGAAGTGTACGGACCAGGAACCAAACACTCTCAAAGCTTGGGAGAACCCCAAAGTCTCTTTTAAGCGGAAATTCACGCCTTAATAAAGTGTGACTAGTTCAATATTGATAAAGGATATAGAAGGCAAATACTTATCATAATATCGGATAGTCAAGCGGTTATTGAAGCACTGAGCTCTCGTGTAATCAGTTTCAAAATGGCGAGGGAATGCCCAGTTAAAAGTTGCAATTGAAATGTATTCACATTCTCTCTCTCGTGATAGAATAAATATTCGCACGCTGGTTAGCGATATTAACATTAGCCTTGACGCAGTTGATTGTCATGGTAGCGGCAAAATCAAAATTATTAACGTTTCCATTAGAAAATATAGAGAATATCCTAAATTCATCCACTGTAAATAGTAGAGTGGAAAGAATGAATATGAAATTATTACAAACTGTTCATGGATTGGAAACAAACAAGAAGAACGGATTCCTTTTCAGAAAATATTTAGATTGCGTTTTTTGGTAAATTATGGAGAACTGTGCAAATATAACAATTAAAATACAAAGTAAATTATGGAGTGGTAGCGTTGTCGAAGGAACATAACAACAATGCTTATTTTTTCACTAGTAATACCACTAGAGGTCAAATTATTTCCGGAAATTTTTTCGATCTCATGATATTTCTAAAAATATTAATGACCGAGAAAAAATTTCCGAATTTAATTTGACCTCGTGTGGTATTCGGTAAGAAAATTCCATACCAAATGTGTTTGTTTCCAACAACATCAAGAACAAGCAACTTCCAATCAACCCTGCCATAGTATATAATAATTGCGTTTTTAATATTAACATTAATCATAATGGTCCAAAGAATTTAGAGTTGAAATGAATCAAAATTATCATGAAAACAAATAAAAATTAGATTGTCGAAAAAAATATTCTGTCATTATAAACGTCAAAAAAATTTCCAGTAAAATTTGCTGTTGGGTACGCACCAGGAAAAAATGTCCACTAAAATTCATCCGTTGCGATGGTGATCTATCAGAAATACACGTTCTGATTGGTTAAAAATCACATGTGTGGAATTTTCACTAGTAATACCACTAGAGGTCAAATTATTTCCGGAAATTTTTTCGATCTCATGATATTTCTAAAAATATTGATGAGCGAGAAAAAATTTCCGGATTTTTTTTGACCTCGTGTGGTATTCGGTAAGAAAATTCCACACAAAATGTGTTTCCAACAACATCAATTTTCGTCTTTATCAAGTTCTTGCAAAACAGGTTTTGTCAACTTGATTATTCAGTTACGATGGAAACTCAGTGAAACTCTAAACTAGAAATTACTTCTGTCAAAAATTTGTCAAAACAGCACGACGTAGAAAAATGTCTCGCTTCGGTCAAGAAGGTAAAGAAAATATTCGCCAGAATATTAAGCAGTTGACACCAGCGAATACTAGGAAATCGAAGGCAAGTGTATGGAAGTAGTTTATAAACTTTTGCACAGAAAAAGCGTATGATTTCGACAGAGCGGATATACCTGTGGAAGAACATGCGAAAAAAGAACTCCGAAGACTACAAGGAGAGTGTTATCAAAGTTCTATGGAATTTTACAGCTAAGCAGTTGCAGGAATATTTTTTCGAAATGTATAATCGCAGATTTAATCCATTTTCTGACATAGAATTTGTCAACGCAAGAGCTGCAAAAAATGCTAAGCGTTGGAAGCTACAAATAGATCCAACCAAGAGAAAGGCAAGTTCATCCGCACTATCAGCAGACGAATTGATAAAGATTATTGAGCTTTGGGACGAAAACACTCCGGAAGGATTGCAAAAAAAGTTCTTTCACATTGCTGCTCATGAATAAGCCTGGAGAGGAAATGAAGGAGCGCAGCAACAATATAATATTTTGTGGAGGGAATTGACAATCAATCAAACCAACAGGACGCATTGAGTATAACTCCAAGACCACTCAAGGCGGTTCAAAAAGAATGGCCGACAGTAAGTGGCTTGTACCGAATACAGTCAATGAAGAATTATGCCCAGTAAGACTGTTCAAAAAACTAATGAGCAAGCGGGACCAACTTATCAAAACGAATCGTTTATTTTCAACTCCAAATCGAAACTGGCACCACCCCAATTCCAAAGATTGGTACAAGAACAGCCCGGTTGGACAAAATACTATATCTTCCTGGTTCAAATCGGCGGCATCAGTGATTGGAATCGATGTCAACAAGATCAAGATAACAAATCATTCTGCGAGGGCCACTGCTGTTTCAACTCTAGCCAAAACGGGAATTGGAGAACAGCAATTAATTGAAATAACAGGGCATGGTAGCAGTCACTCCATAAAACCATATCTGCAAATTGACTCGGGCCATCATCAGGATATAATTGACGCAATGAGGTCTGCTTCAACTTCTGCAAAGACAGTCCAAGAATCTCTAAATCAAGAGCAAGCAACTTCGAATCAACCTGCCATAGTATACAGTAATTGCGTTTTTAATATAAACATCAATCATAATGGTCCATGAATTTAGAAAACATTTAAGCTTTTTGTTGAAATTAATCAAAATTATTATGTAAACAAATAAAAATTAGATTGTCAACAAAAATATTCTGTCATTATAAACGTCAAAAAAATTTCCAGTATAATTCGCTGTTGGGTACCCACCAGGAAAAAATTTCCGATAAAATTCATCCGTTGCTATGGTGATCTGACAGAAATAGATGTTCTGATTGGTTAATAATCACAAGTGTGGAATTATCAGTAGTAATACCCCTAGGGTCTTGATAATACCGAAATAATTTTGTCATAGAGAATGCTGGAAGCGTATTGCTTGATAATAGCCCAAGGCCGCAGGCCGAGGGCTATTATCTTTGAGCAACACGCTTGAAGGATTCTCTACGACAAAATTTTGAGTATTTATCAAGACCCGAGGAGTATTCGATAAGATAATTTTTTACTTTGTAGATATCAAAAAATTGATTGTCAATCTAACGTTTAATAATTTATTAGTTATAATCAAACAAATATTATTCATTTTTATTCAAAACTACAGTTGTGAAAAGTACAATTGGTAAATTAATTGAATCGTTAGATGCAATACCAAATCTTAGCGACATTTTTAATCCAGTTGTCAGTTTGACGTTTACTTAATTAATTTTTAATAAAAAATAAACACCAAACTGAAAACACCACATGTAGGGTATTATCGCTGTAATACAGCGGTGATTGGATGAAATTTGACACATGACTTGAAATTAAGTAATTTGATTGGTTACTATATCCAGTAAACAATTATCAGTAGTAATACCCCTAGGGTCTTGATAATACCGAGATAATTTTGTCATAGAGAATGCTGAAAGCGTGTTGCCTGATAATAGCCCAAGGCCGCAGGCCGAGGGCTATTATCTTTGAGCAACACGCTTGAAGGATTCTCTATGTCAAAATTTTGAGTATTTATCCAGACCCGAGGAGTATTCGATAAGATAATTTTTTATTTTGTAGCTTTCAAAAAATTGATTGCCAATCTGATGTTTAATAATTTTCAATACAAACTTTATCAATTTTAATCAAATAGTATTCATTTTTATTTAAAACTACAGTTGTGAAAAGTACAATTGGTAAATTAATTGAATCGTTAGATGCAATACATAATCTTCGCGACATTTTTAATCCAGTTGTCAGTTTGACGTTTAATTGATGTTTAATAAAAAGTAAACACCAAACTGAAAACACCACATGTAGGGTATTATCGCTGTAATACAGCGGTGATGGGATGAAATTTGACACATGACTTGAAATTAAGTAATTTGATTGGTTACTATATTCAGTAAAAAATTATCTATGAAATACCTTGATAAAGTTAATATCTATTATTCAAGTTTTATTTTATTAACCTCACTATGTTGGTAAAGTTACATTTTAATGAAAAGTCCACAACTAACCTATTTATTAATTAATTGTTTGTCTAAATGTAACTTTTCATTATAAAGTAGAGTATTTTTCATACAATACTAATTGTGGGGTAACTCTCATTCATTTCAATAAATACCACGAATGCTCCACTAACGATTTTGCAATGCCAAATCCATTGCACTGGATGATAAATTTCACCAGCACTATCGATCAGTTATCATTGAAGGATAGGAATCTCGATTCTTTTCCACAATCAATCAAAATAACCTCTCCATCCGAATCAAACATTTCAACAAATCAAAATAGCCACATCTTGTACAGACACGAATGTGGTCGACATCGGGTAACAATCGAGCATCTCTCATTAATTCAATAAACATGATCGAGTGTGCCAGTTCTAATTGATAATAGACGATCACCGCGGTAGCGCCGGAATCCTGCTGTTCAGGCCGTGATATCCCAACAGAGTATTATTTATATCCAGAGGGAGATGTTTGACACATTAATTTGTAATGGGGAAGAGTCGAGGCTGGATATGGGGGTTTATGATAAATTAGAGAAATATTCGTTAAATACATTTCTGGGTAAAACTATAACACTGGCCACTAAAAATTTTACACATTTTCAAAATTAGATAACTCTTGAACCACATTTTCTATTTTTTATGAGCAGTATTTCGATTCTTCTGTAGCAATACTGTAGTGTTGAAATTCCGATGAAAAGTTAAATTTGAGAATGTTAAGACGTTATTTACCCGTAACTTTAAGCTAGTAGGATGCTGGGGGTGGTGTTAACTAGTGCCTGATGAACATTACATAAGAGGAAATTGCGGGAACTGGCGAGATGAGGAATACCAACTCAAATGCAGGTTGACTCAAAGACAACTCCATACAAAGATGTTTACTGAACAAGTTAGAAAGGAGCTCTGAGGAACTGTGAGGAAGCATGCATTTAAACAAAAAAGACAACGTTAGTGAACCTATGTGTAGAAAATGTCAACTATACTACAAACATCTTCTCACATACTCTTCTTCTGTGAGAACTTACAAAGACTCAAACGGAAGGGATCTGGAGAGGAGATAATACAACCACTACAACTACTGAACATCCTCCAGTCAAACTAGATCCCTGTATAGAAGACACGAAGCTTCTGGAGTTGAATAGATAACATGAGAAATGGTACAAAGATTCAGTTCAAGTGTCTGTGCTGTTGAGCACAACCCAAACGAATGAGCGAATTAATTAATTGAGATAACAACAAAACAAAAGTTATGGTAATTGGAGACAACAAAGAGGAAATAAATGTGAGGATAGATACAGACAAAATAGAGCAAGTTAAACATTTTCAGTACCATGGAACAATAGTAGACGAAAACGGAAGCAGATATTAATAATAGAATATATGAAACTAACAAACTATACTTTGCCATGAATACCAAATTTATCAACAAAAAAGAAGTATCTAAAGGAACGAAATTAAAAGTATTTAAAACAATATAACGACCAATAATTACATATGGATGTGAAACATGGGTGTTAACAAGACAACAAAAAAGTAAAATACAGGCGACAGAGATGAAATATTTAAGAAGGGTAAGAGGTGTGACAAAAGGGGATAGAATGAAAAACATGAATATAAGAGAATACCTGGGTATACAATTAACTATAGAATTTATGGAAGAAAGACAACTACAATGGTGGGGACATTTAGGTACAAAGTGTGGATGAGCGAAGTTTTGAGAATAAGGAAAACAAAAATTTGAAAAAATGAGAAAAGGAGCAGATCAAGAAAAACTTCGGATAAGGTAATATCTGGATTACTGGATAAAAGAGGAACAAGCTGGAAAGAAGCGAAGGACTTAGCTCAAAATAAAAAAGAGTGGAAAAATTGACGGAATAATCACACCCCACACCACTGAGTGGTAGAAGAGCTTTGAGATTATATATATAAGATATCAGCTTGAGGTTTTCGCTAATGCTTATGACTTTCGAAGTTCCCGATGCAAAACTGCATACATTTATTTAATATTTTCCGAAGATAGTTATACTTTAGGAAAATTAAATAGCGTCCTTTACGTGCATAATACTCATAAGGCTATGTCGCAACTATCACTTTTATGTAGGGGGAAAAGAAAAGCAAAAATCTGTAAAGTAGAACCGGAGTTATAAGCGATCCTTTTATAACGAAGTCCCTCACCCCATATTTGAGTAGATAGACCAAAGCTTGTGAGATATTCCGGAGAATGGCCTCTTAATTCGGGTCAGGGGTGCGATTTTCGAGTTCACACGAATATTATGCGTGTAAGGTTATTTCCACATGAAGTTTTTCGTATACGGTGCTTAATGTGTATTTTTCAACACCGTTCGAATAAACGTTCGTACACGAAGAATTTAGCAGCCGGCAACACCGCAAAATCGTATGGTCTTGTCACTTGTGACATTTGAGAAGCAAAGAAGATACCTTATCTATGCAGTTCTAATAGTTCTATGCAAAGAATATACCAACTACTGTATCAAGTTATGGTACCTATATATCAATTTTCTCGGGTTAACCTGTCTAAATAGACTTTATTGTGGTTATACTCCAATATATTTATTACTTCTAAAGCGATAGGTTTTGTAAGTCTATAAAGTTTCATAAATTGCCTTTCTGAATATTCCTCAAAAGGACAATAAATGGGTTAAAGATCCTAAGGAGTTCTATCTGCTAGCTCTCCCGCTTCTTGTATATCGTTTATGAAGTTTAAATGAATTGAATGG
The DNA here is from genome assembly GCA_910591685.1 of Galerucella tenella. Lineage (NCBI taxonomy): Eukaryota > Metazoa > Arthropoda > Insecta > Coleoptera > Chrysomelidae > Galerucella > Galerucella tenella. The sequence continues at coordinate 15,566 of CAJUYH010007003.1, forward strand.
GCTTGTTATCAATTAAATATTTTCTCGGTTTTTCTTACGTTATTTTGTAAAACTGAATCATCAAAATAACTAGTGAAATTTTCAGCTCTTGAACTTTCTCCACTACTTAGATATTAGAGGTAGAAAATGGAGCTCCCTTAAAAAGTGACAGAACCGACTGTGACGTCACATTGCATATTGTGCTATGTACACCGCTGCGTCTCACTTAAGAAAGTTGGTTACAGCTGCAATATCTTTAAATTTTAAAAGTGTTAGAGATTTTTGCTATTAAAGATGTACTCGGTAGATACTGGATTTATTGAAGCAGATTCTGCAAATTCACCTGAAGTCGATATCTTTATGGTGAGGGACTACATTAATAGAAACAAATAATTCACACTTGGTTTCTGAATCGAAATTTCAAAACAATCTATAATACATTGTACATTTTCATATCAGCGTCTGGAGGGAGTAGAAAGTCTTTTCTTAACTTGCACAAATGGGTAAAAGTAACTGGCTAATAACGGTATAGTTTTTTATATAATGCTACATACTCTGGAAAGTGCCACACCAAAATGGTCTCCTGATATCTTATAAGGTAGGTAAATTCAATTTGATCTTTTTTAATGTCCAGCTCACATTTTTTCAGTTAACAAGCTCACAACAAATAATTAATGACTCGGAACTCCCAAATGAAGCTTTGGATATTTTTTCTATCAAATAAAATATTCTATTTCGTCTGACATACTTAATTCTGACGAGCTAAATGTAGCAGAAGGACCGCTAGTGGATATTGAAAACTCTTCGTTCATAGGTTTTCCGTCTTTTTCCATTCACGATTTCTTTGGAACGATCTCATTGCTAGTGCATTTTCTCTTTTTAGCCATTTTCCATATATAAAACCCCTCGCCCCCGCATTGAATCGCTTTGGATCGTACATAAGCCTTAATGCAAGCCTGAACCCCTATTTCCCGAGATATAGGTAGGTTCCATTCGTGTGATATTCATTTGATTTTCTCCCTCTACTTTATCATCATCAGAGGCTCTATTTTCTGAGCCTAACTTGTAAAAACTGTGACCGTGGCTTTGAACTATGCATTGCTACTCTATGTTTTAGACAGTCAAACAATCTCGGTACTACTCAAAGTTTTAATTTAACTGTTCCACTGCTCACTGTTTTGATACATATACCTATATTTTTCTGGTGCATTCTTGGATGTGTTAGGACAGTTGGGAATCAAATAGTATTCATTTACCACTTTTTTCTCACTCACTCACACAACAGTCCAGCATTTTTTTTCTTACACAAAACGATACAATATACACAATACACAGCTCTCGACTCGCGGCATTTCAAACGTTAGGTATAGTATATGCAGTGTGACGTCACAGGTAACCACTCCCCGTTTTCGTTCAATCCAATTTCTTTAATTAATTTGAGGGTTTGAACGTTCGCGGAAAAATCTAAAATTTTGGGAATCTGTTTAAAAGCATTTTAGTTTCTATTATTAGCTAAAAAATTTTTTCTTGAACAAGCCCATTATCAAAACCTGCCATATTATAACTGATTAGATCATTTATTATTCAAATTAATGACATACCGAACACAAATATTTTCAATGCAGATTATGTAAATTTACACTTTCCGTACACGAAAACATTTATTCGAATGGAATAAACCCACTCGAAACAAGCCATACGAAAGTGTTCGTATACTATTACCATTCGAGCATGTCGAAAATTAGATTATTTAAATTTAATACGAAAATGGCCATTTTTCCTATACGATTTACTCCCGAATGGTTTCGAAAATCGCACCCGTTGTAAAATTTGTATTCTAACATTTTTCCATTCAATTACGCCCTATTGTGGTAGACAACAACAAGAGTATAATTTTTTCCTCCTACCCCTATAGAAAGTACACACTTTCCTCCCTCAAATCAGGGAGGAAACTCATACTTTTTCTCCCTAGGGAGAAAAGTATTTTACCTCCCCCTCATTTCAAGTAAGTTGTAAACGATGAAACTTGTGAATTCAATATATTCATATTGTTTCCATAATTTCTAGAACATCCTGTATATCCTGTTTTTTGGTAAAAATCAAACATTCTTCAATACAAATTTCAACTTCGGGAATCTTAAGCTCGCTTCCCACGGTCCGCGATTCTACAGATCATCACGCACAGCCGACGACCACGGACGGCAACGCACGCAGACCAGGGCTCTTCCCACGGTGCGTGTCGGTCTGTGTAGATCTTTTGATGCTCTTCATTTCAAAATGCAAAGTGAAAGAGAACGTATCTTCGCTGCAGCTGCGGCTGTAGTCTTAATTAATAATAATTACCAAATTATGCGATCTAGTAAAAGTAAAAAGAAACAACGTCGCTGGTGGATATCAGCATACAACAAAAGTCGTTTAAGGTAAGTGTTCTTATATATCTAATTTTATTTTACTTTTTGTCACCCATTAGTACTACCTAATAGTGGAATCATATGACATACAATATTCCCTGTCCTGTTATCCTACCGGTGGTGGGATCATGGGGAATGATTCGGAAAAAATTATCATGATATGTTACGTAACTTGTTTCGAATCATTCCCCATTAAAATAGTCCCATATTTTGGGTAATTTTCTTTAGTGGGTAATATTTTTTTCAGATATAACGGCACCGATATGCTCGTTGATATCCAAAAAGAACCAAGCAACACATTCTTAAATTTTTGTAGGATGACTTTAATTGATTTCGAATACCTTCTGAATAAAATTGGTCCAGTTATATCAAGGAAAGATACCAACATGCGAAAATGTATTCCTGTTCAAGAGCGGTTTGCAATTGCACTCAGATTTTTGGCATCTGGAGATAGCTACACAAGCCTTAGTTATCTTTTCAAAGTCTCCATACAAACAATTTCAAGATGTGTCGATAACGTTTGCGAAGCCTTGATGGTAGAATTAAACGGAGAAATAAAAGTAAGTAAAGTACTTATGTGAGAATCAATTATTTATTATAAAGTAGTAAAATAGAACAAAGATCAGTAAATATGCAGCACTGATTCGGCCTCATTTTCGCGATTTTAACAT